>JAPYYQ010001072.1:0-55387 GCA_030522585.1 Anagyrus pseudococci | reverse complement strand
GTATTATACATGTAGTAAAATTCCTCTATACATCGAGTCTGTCCCCAAAAACCTATACAATATAGTAATTTTTACTTATACAAATCTATACGTGTATGTCGCGCTTCTATTGCGTCGATGATTGATCCTGTGACCTATAAAGCAAAAAGAAACATGTAATGAAAGTACGGTGATCGGTATATGAATAAACCTAAAACTGAGTTCTCGCGTCTTGCGAGCGAAATAATCATAAAGCACGCGTATCTTCACATAGTTTTGTTTTCTCAACTCCTCAAGCTCTTGCTGTATACTACAAATCTCGCTTAAAACTCGTTTCTAAAGAGCTGAAAGGAGAGGGAGGAGGACTGGTTGAAAAATTACCTGAAACATTTTTCTCCGGCACACGAAGGTATAGCATTGAAGCATCCCGACCTTGGAACGTCCTACTAACGCTACCGCGCTTGTATTGTCATTCAAATAACGCCCCCACGGTTTTCGCTGCTCGCCTCCCTAAACACTCCGAGAGACTTTCACTTCCAAGCCCGGGAGCAATTATGCCTCGAAATCAACGGGGCACAGCGGCGCCGAGTCAAAGAACAAGCTGAAAAATGCGAGGAGAATCGTGACGAATTTGGCTTGTTCGGTTTAGGTGAAAAACTGGTGCGGAATAGGCCGAAGCGGAAACGCCGAATGCGCTGCGGATTCTCAAGGTCAGAGTCAGGGAGAGGAAAACCTGATCGCCGCCTTGTTATTCGTTCCTATGTACCATCGGTTGCTTCGAGCATATGCGGAAACTTTGCTATGTCGATAGGGCGTTATTTTGCTTTTGAAATTATTTCATTGCTTCGATTCGCTTTTATTAAATTTCATAAAATTATAGTTAAATGTTCATAGGACGCGGGGTTATTAAATGGGCTCTTCCGGAACCAAAGAATAGATGCGGCACTCATTTCTTCGCATTATATCCCTCGAGAAGGACAGGCCAAGGAGGAGTGAAGAGAAAGACAGAGTATATAAGAGGGCGCGGGTTTGTAATAAGAAAAGGAGCAGCTTAACTTACAGCCCCGAGGTCTATATATAGGACACCGAGAGAGAGAGAGAGAGAGAGGAGAGGGTATTTTATTCTACGGAGCAGAAGACGACCTTGAAAAGGTATAGAAGAGGGAAAAAGGAGAGGAAGGGGGAGCGAAGCGATTCAGGGTCGATGAAGTTCGATCTCGGCGATTCTATCCGAAGCTCTCGGCCATTCTTCGGCGTACAATCGCTCTCCTCTATTTTATAAATCAAGCCAATTCTCTGTGGCTATACAGTCTCGCCATTCCCTTACAAATACGGATTAATTTAGAAGTAAACGCGCTGGATGCGGCGGACCGTTTAAATCCATCAATTACGAAAAATAGCAAAATCTTGGGCGAAATCGCGCGTGCGCGAGAGAGAGAGCGCAAACTGCCTTACGACTATCCAACACAAAATGTGCCTCTCCTCCTGCTGCGCATGTGTATGGTATACATACACACCCAGAGAGAGTATATCCGTAGTCGTTTTTGCGCGCGCGAGATCTTCCCGCGCTCCAGCTCGCGATTTTTCTTGAGAAGAAAAAAAAAAGGAAAAAGACCTTTCCCTCGGTAAAATCGTTGCCGAGAGGCGCCTCCTCGGCCTTTCCCGAGTCCGCGCGCACGCGGCTGCGGGAGGATAGGGGGGGGATGAATAAGGGCCGGAGAGAGACGACCTCGCGGGTTCGCGGGGCCCGCACACGACAATGATCGGCTGCAACCGGTTGCCTGCTCCTCTCCTCCCCGCCGCCTCCTCCCGCTAAAAATACGCGGGAGAGAGAGAGCAAGAGGGAGAAGCCGGTACTCTTGCGCGCGCGGGGCCTTATCCTTTTCTCGCGGCCTTCGGGCTTTCCCGATTATGCGCGCGCCGATGGGAATGCCGACGGCCCGCGCCGTTTATCCGGCGCTATTGCCAGCGCGTCTGTGTATGCGATATACAGCCGGCTCTGTATACTTTGGAATAGCCATTTCCTATACGGCTCACTCCTTATGTATGGCTTTGGCAGTTTCGTTTTTCGAAGATCAGCGAAAAGTTGGCCGTTTTCGAAAGTTTATACTCGCGCTTAAGGAGATGCTGCCCCCTCCTCGAGAGTCCGAGATGATCGAGTTGATAGGACGTACGTATAGGTAGATCGAGAGCTTGAGAATATGGCATTTGACCGAGAGGTCGAAAATCTCACGATTTACTTGCTGGAATGTGTAATATCCAAACGAGTATAAGAGAGAGAGAGAGAGAGAGAGAGAGAGAGAGGGGGGGAGGAGCATAAGGGAGGGGGGAAGGAGATAAAGGAGACGAGAGCCACGCGAACGAACGAGCGCGAGAAGACGAGGGAGGAGGAGGAGGTAGTAGAGTGGGGCGGAGGTGGGTGACCGCGGCACAGAGCGAACCCGCGCGACCGCCTGACGTCATGGGCTCTTTCTCTCTCGCTCTCGGGTAAAAGCGGAATAACGATCGATACCGAGACTTTTATTTCCTATACAGTCGTTAGCTACTGCACTCGCACCACGAGCAACCTTTGACCTATGGCTCGTGGGCAAGCTTTAAGATGGGACTGATCTTTTTATCTGCACAAGACTGGCCGGATGATAACCTTAAATAATGGGCGTTTCGGTGTATAAAACTGGATAATCACGTGTTTTTCAAATTTTGATAATATTTAGCATTATTGTTAAAAATTTTTTAAATCGTTAAAACGAAGAAGGAAAATAAACGGTAAAAGCCGAGTCGCGCGATAAAAGACATCGGCAAAGAGAGAAAGAGAGAGAGAATCCAAGAACGCTAAAGATCTCAACGATTCGCCTCGGCCTTCCAAGATTTCCTTTGGCATCCGCATCTACGCAGCTTCGCGAATTAATCCCCGGTAATTAATCCGCAGAGCCGACGGGCTGGACCAGTGAAACAATGGCCAAACGAGCGCTGCGTATACGCTTGCTAAATCAGGCCTCGCATCTACGTAGCGGCACCTTCGCAGCTTTTTCCTCGCGGCTGAGGTGAGAATGGAATTAGTAATGAGCGGCGTCGCATTGAGTTACGATCTCTCCCTCACCTGCACAAGATTCCAATGGAGCTTACCCGCGGCTTGGATGCTCCGAGCTGTCGGGAACTTGTCATTGCTGGAGGGAGGATTCATTGGGATCGTCCCTAAATCAAATATGCTTTCGAAGAATAGCAAATATTGTGCGCCGTTTCTCGAGCGACATAAAATCCGTTTTTGCTTACGAGAAAGACGCGCGTGAGCTGTTCAACGTATAAATCAACGTTTCACGATAGTCGGCGGTTATAGGATATAAATGGGGTGGGGGGGGGGCTGGCGGGGAGATTTAAAGAGCCGGCGAGGAGTATAACTGAAATTGAAATACCAAGCGATGCCAACGAGTGCCGCACGTTCAAAGCATTCGCAGCTCGTACACGCGGTGTATACGGCGATAGAGTCGTACTCGCGAAACATCACCTATAGCTCCATCCCCTTCCCTCCGCGCGCACGGCACTCGAATTGATTAAGCTCAAATCCAGTCGGCTCTCTCTCTCTCTCTCCAGGCCTATCTTCATCACTCACACTGATATTTTTTTTCGTTGCCCCCGCCGCGGAGTGTAGTCCGAGATATTAAGTTATTAAGCGTAACAATTAAATTGTTCAGCGTTTCTATGATTTATCGCGGATCCCCTTTCGCGACGCAGCGATTTATCGTCCCTCGTAATTCATTCGCGGAACGTCTCTCTCTCTCTAGCAATTTCACCCTTTGCGCTCTTCTCGTTGGCCTGCTCCAGACACAAAGAGCAAGTGCCCTAGGAGTCCGTTTTGACTTCTTGCTTTACCTTCAATTATTAATATCTCGCGCTCGGAATTTGCCTAATGCAACTGGTATACGCGTATACCGGATGAACATAAAGTCTACGTGTCGATGACGATGTTGAAAAGTAACGAAACTTCGTAGTCAGAATTAAAATGGACCGTTTATAGAATCCTCATCAGCCTTTACTCTAGAAAGCCCTGCAAGCCTGTGAAAAAGAAAAATCGGTAGCCCTCCCCCAAATCATCTCCAACCATCAAAGATTTTTCTTAACACACCGCGGGCTTCATCCTCCTCTTTACATATAACGCGCGTCAGTCCCGGGCGTATTCTCAGTCCAACTTAGGCTGGGGAGGGGAGACCGGCGCGCTTGCGCATTTCCACTCCAAGTTCGACGCCCAGGCGCGCCGGTGTACCTCCGCTGTGTGTTCGAACTTTCGTGACCTGCGCATGGACCACGTGGGCTCTTACGCCAGCAGTACCTATGCTACTTTTCGGGCGGACGCTGCCGGGCACGAGTCGGAAGATCGCTTGGAGGTAGTATGCGAGGATTAAAATCTGTACGGAGGGGCCCTCTTAGGGGGAATAAAGCAGCTCCGAGCGAAAGGATCAGAGCCGACCGTATCTCTTTCTACCTCCCCTTACGCAGGAAGGACGATTAGCTGCTGAAACTCGGAGAATCAATAGCAAATATTTTCTCTCCAGGGTTTTTTTTAAGATTTAAGTTTAACATGTATATTAAAGTAGGTTATTGGTATTTAGTTAATGATTGACCTAGGGTTGATCGAGTAATCCGAATAAAAAGAAGCGATAAATATTATATAAGACTAGGCGTGGGTTTATAAAAATGCAGGATTACCGGCGTGCACGAGGCGTCGCGACCTGCGTTAACGCCGGCAAAATTTTATTTGCTCGTCAACGACAAAAAACAAACAAACAAACAAATACGTATATATAACATGTATATAGGAAAAAAAAGAAATAAACCGGCGAATCTCCAAAGTACTTTCAATCCCCTCTTATCCGTAAAAGCTCCGACGAAACGTTTTTCAGTAAATATTCTATTGCACGCGCTCTTTTGAACCTCTTGCGCGCAGACGAGGGCTGGGGCGTCGAAGGGGAAATGCTAGAAATCCTGTATATAAGCTCGTGCGCGCGCGTCTACATCTGAAATAAACTGTAATTACAAGCAAACGCGCGCGGGGCTCTTTCGCCGGCGTTAAAAAATTTTTCAATGTCGAACGACGTTAATAAATATCGCAGAATACGCGCAGACTTAACGATGTTGTTTTATTTTGCTTTTTTCTTTTTTAAAGAAATAGAAAAGAAAAGAAGGAAAAAAATTTTTACAGCACGCCTGGGAGGTATATAAATAGCTTTTTATTTATGTGTTAATTAATCGTGACAGGCGTGGCGTTTTAGGTGGAGGGCGCTCTCCTAATTAAATTTACCTTTTCGATTAGGCATTACGTAATCTTATCGGTATGAAGATAAAGTCTTCGTTATTTTATTCCCTTTGCGTTTTCTATCTATGTATATACTTTCTACTTTCGTTTACAGACGAAATGATGCATTTGAATATTTGAACGTTTCAATTTCGTTACGCGCGAAATAGCTGCAATTACGTACTAATTAATAAAAATACCTTCTCAAGTTTCTCCGTTTGATTGAGACGCGTTTCGTCTTTTTCGAAATAAAGCTTCAACGCTCTCGGGGAGGTTACATGAAATTCTGCAAGAGAACGTAAAATCGAGCGGCTCGTAAGCTACGTAATCCCGCGCAGTGGACACGAACATCGCAATAACCCTCGTGCCTCGTGCGTACGGACACGTTGAAAAACTACCCGGTTTTGTTAATGAAAACCGCATAAAGCAGGCCCGCAGTAAAGACGAGTAATTAAACGTTAAAAACGAGGATAGTACAATAATTCAAGGATAATCAGCCTCGACTCTGGCAGCCTCGAAGAGAGTGTATGCAGCATAGAGCGGTGCAGATGAGCGTGTACGGCTCCTCGGCGAGCCTTTTACCGGAGCGCGGGCGGGGCCTCGGCGGGCGTGTGACCCGGGCGGACGGTGCGGCTGCGAGCGGGGGAGGGTGAGCGCGCGCGAGAGAGAGAGAGAGAGAGAGAGAGAGAGAGAGAGAGAGAGAGAGAGAGAGAGAGACGAGGAGTGGCTGTGACGGTTAGCTGACGGTCGAGGCTCTAGCGCGGCTGGGTCAACGTTACGAAGTGAAGAGAATGAGCCGCGAGGGGTGAGCTCCACCCGGCCGGTGCCGCGCATCTGCTCTCGACTCTCCTCTATCTCTTTCTCTCTCACGCACACACACACATACACACTCTTCTTCTTGGTCTTTTCAAGCCAGCCTGGATCTGATGGCTATGGGTTTTATTGCAACTGCAATCGTTGATAAGGCTGCTTTGGCTGTATGTACACCTTTTTGTTTTTGCGCAATTCTGGATCTGTGGTAAATTTGTTTTTTGTTCCGATAGATGAGGCCTATGTTTTCTATTTATTCGTATAAACCGTAGAACATTTCATGTACGAGTATTGTTATATAGCTTTCCGCGATTTGTTTATACAGCCTCGGTAATAAATCATGCCAACAGCGTAAATTTTACGAAATCATTAAAAAAAACTTTTCAAAATAAGTTGCCGATGCGTAGAGGCGGTGTAGTGCATCGAGGGGGTGCTCTCTCTCTCTCTCTCTCCTACCCCCGTTAGAGTGCCGCCTCATGATCGTTGCTAGGTAAGACCGTCGTGAGTACGGTCATACAGACACACACACTGATAAACACGAGCGATGAACGGGAGCGCGCGACGGCGGCGGCGGCGGCAGCCCCACCGCGCTCGGCTTGTGCCGGCTTCCCCTTTGCGGGCCACGTGACTGCTCGACCGGGCGGCCTATCGGCGTGCGGCATTGCCGGCGTCCGGTTGGCACATGGCGCTCGCGCGCACCGGCCGGACGTCGCGCTCCTCTCGTCGGCGGCACCTACAGCGCCCCTGCCGCATGAGCGAGAGCGAGAGAGAAGATTATATACGCGTTCCACCGGCAGCAGCACCGCCGCCGAGCCGCCGCGGCCGTTTCGGCGGCTCTGCTCGTCGGGAGCAGCTCCGAGCCGGAGTCGGCGCGCTCCGCAGTCTCAGTCGCAGTGGCACTCGAGAAGCGAGAGGCTAGTCGTCCCACTGCTGTCCCCCCCCTCGTCTCAGAGAGACGCCTCACGATTGCACGCGCGCACGCCAACGACTCGCCCACCCCGTAGACACGCATAAAGCAGGAGTGAGAGTCGTCAAGCGCGAGTAGGACATTTGCATTGACGGAGAGACGCGCGTACACGAGAGTTAACGCCCTTACAACGCCGACGGCTTTGCTTCTCTACGACGACGCGTTTCCCAAGTCAACGCGACGAGAGCGAGAGAAAGAGAGCCGCAGCCGCGACGAGTCGAGAGAGCGGCTCATCGCTTTGGAGGTTAAGTGAGGTCCGCGCGCGGACGAGGCTTCTTCGAGGAGGTTCCGAGCGCCGCCGAGGATCTCGGCCGTTGGGAGGAAGTGGAGAAGCCGGAGGAGAGCAGGCCCGCCGGCTCGAGCAGAGAGCCACCGCCACTGCCTCAGCAGCCCGAGCGAGCCGGCGTTTCCCCGCACGGCCTGACTAGGCGGCCCGAGAGCGCCGCTCCTGCAGCCAGCAGCAGCAGCAGCCGAGGTTGCCCGCGGCCCGGACGGCCACGTGCGTCTCTAGGAGGAGAGTAGTGCGGTCGCGCGGAGGAGGAGCCGACGAGTCAACTTCCGGCCCGGGCCGCTGAGTGCGCGTCCTTCGACATCACGACGTACGCGAGCGAGATGCCGGCGAGCCTCTTCACGGAGATGGAGCGCGCGGTGACGGGCAGCGGGGCCGGCGGAGGCGGCGGCGGCTGCGGGGCCGCCTCGGCTGCCGCCCAGGCCCCCGGCGGCGCGGCCTCGATCGAGGAGCAGCGGGCCCTCCAGCTCGCCTTCGAGCTCTCGATGATCGGCCTCGACCAGGCCGGCCCGGGCAACGGCGCCGCGCCCGGGGTCGTCCCCACCGGGCCCGGGGTCGCCGCGGTCGTCGGCCAGGACGCGGACGCCCTCCAGCCGGGACAGAGCAGCGTGTTCGAGGAGGCGCGCTCCAAGAAGAGCCAGAACATGACCGAGTGCGTGCCGGTGCCCAGCAGCGAGCACGTGGCCGAGATCGTCGGACGACAAGGTAAGCCAGACCCCCCTGCTCTCTTCCAATCAACAGCTCACCCCCCGCCCGCTTGCTTCTTCCGCTATGACGAATTATTTGGGAATTACCTACCGGTGACTCTCTCTGAGCGTGCAAAACTCCTTCGAACACCGACATTTCGTTTACACGCGGTATCCGGGGAGTGTAAATAAGTCGAGTTGCCGAGTTGAGTGTCCTTTACGAGTGAATTTAATGGCAATCGATGCTCGTCGATGCTGCGGGCACAGGCTCTGCTGAATTTTCAGACCAAATTCGGGTAAGCGGCGAGCGCACGCGCGCCTGTCAGTGGCTCTAGTATCTCCTATTCCGGACAAAACGCCGTCACGCTCCCGCAAGCGTGAAAACAAAACTCGCGCGTGCACACAGAGGGGCTTGGGGTATAATTAAGCCGGGTCCGCGACCGATGGATATTCTCTCTCACTCTATTCGGAGTAAAAACGCGGGAACGCACGTATGTTAATGTCCTTATCGGAATATTCGAAAAATCGGCTAGCGTTTCTCGCGGAAGAATAAGCTCTCTTTCTCGAGCGCGCTTGTGTAGTATCAGACACGTGTTTATACGCGCCGCGAGCGGCTGAAGGTTAACAACCGAGAAATTTGTCGCTGCTAGATTGAATTTCTCACAAAACACACTTGCCTTTTAAACTTAAACTTTTCCTTAACGCAACGATGTGTTGGCTTTTGTCCACCTGTCTCTGGCAGGTTGGATGGTCGAATCTCACTCCTTTCCTTCGTTTTATCGTCGTTCTCGTCATTCGCGTCTTCTTTTTTCACAGAGTGCTTTAACCCGGGTTTTTGTCCCTCCGCTCGCTCGCAGCTGTAGAGAAATAATTCGTCTCGGCAAGCCTCGTTGAATAACGCTCGCAAAACGTCGGAACAAGCTAAATTCGAGCTATATTTGTTTGTTTGTGTTTGACGGCCCGAAACGATCCGATGGGCGAGCGTAAGACGGGACTGTCAAACATTTACCAACATTGACTCCCGTACGAAATTTTGATTAATTAACCGTTTCACGCGGATGACGCGCTCGCACTCTTGGCCTCTCTCTTTCTCTCACTCGCCGCTGACTCACGTTAGAGTTTTTCAACATTATCCGTTTGCTTTTTTGTCTTTTTTTTGGGAGGAGGGGACATCTTGCACACGCGTTTTGAATATTTCATTTACCGAGAGCAAATCGCGCTGTGAATTTGTTATTTTTGACTATTAAATTAATCTCTCGATGAATCTCTCTCGAAATTCGGTTTCAACCAACGACGCCCGAGTTCGTTCACCCACATATTCAACTCTATCCTTGCGCATAGCTGCGGAAATGTTCGTTCGCCCGCCAAAATCATTGTAACATCAATAAACCTGTTATAATACGCAACCTCGAAATCTCCGTCTCGTAATATAAATGCAGCTCTCGGAAAAGCAAACGAACGGCTTACAGCGTAATAACCTCAAAATTCGCGGTTGCCGGTGCGGCGAATGTTTATAAATAAAAAGCGAGCAATGTGGCGGAAGGAGGCGCGTATCGCCGGCGCCCGCGAGGCTTTTCCACGTAAGAGACCTTCGCTGCTGAGAGGAGAGGGAACCCATGAGGAGGTCCCGCGACATTGACCGGCGCGGGCGGGCGCGCCATTCACCGTGGAGAATATTCCCCCTCTCACCACACACACAATCTTTTTCCGTCTCTAAGTGTCGAAGCGAATCGGCCCGGCCTTGAACCCGCTTGAGTCTTGCGCGGAAAGCTGCGATTCTCTCTCTCCCCTCCCTCCCGGCCGTCAGCTCCTTTTTTTACTCAACGCTATTTCGGCGTTTCTATGTGTACATATACCGGGGGAAGCGGCTGCGAAAAGAAGTTGCGTGCCTTTACCAGATGCCTGTGGAGCAGAGGATAACGGCCAGGGACACACATACTTCTCAAACATTTGATGAGCTAATGAAATTCGCTCTCTCTCTTTCTCTCGGGAGTCCGGGATCGTTAAATTCTTTATGATTGTCGGCTGCGGCGGGCCCCGGAAAATGAGCGATAAATTTTCGGGAATTCGACCGAGGACTACTTCTCTTTCGCCATATCCTCCTCGAGAGAGCACGTGCATTTCGGCTATGAAGTTGGACGATGGTGATAAATAATGCGAGCACGCGTGTTGAAGCGCCGGCAAGGGGAGGGAACGCGATAGTTGTATATTGATAAGAATTTCTGCCAATCGATATCAGCCTGCGTTAGAAAAAAAGGGGCCAGCTCTTGTGGATTGTAGAAAAAAAAAGACGAGTGTGCGTCGAAGAGTATTAATTACGATCACGCGATGACTATTATACCCCCAACCCTATTCGTGTGTTATTGTTATCCGAAAAGCTTGCGATCACGCCAAGCAGAGAGAGAGAGAGCGGCAGGGAGATTAGCCGCAAAATCGATCATGGCGTTATAGCTCGAGAGGCCTCTCTCTTACTTGCGCAGCCGATTTTCCGGGCTGTTTACATCTGGCTCGAGGCCCGGCCGGAATTTAGCAGCGCGTGACCGCGCCCGTAGAGTAGTCGAGCCGCATATATATACACAGAGCGCGTGTACGTCGACAGGAGCGAGCGCGATGTTTAGCGCCAAGCCCCGCGGCTTGATTAATCGTTTACGCGGCGCTGGACGACGTTTGATCCGTCTCTCGTTCTAGCATTAGCTCTTTCACTTTTCTCTCCGGGCGAGACGGGTCTCATTTTAAATAGGCTTTTTCCGCTGTGCGTATAACGCAGCTGATTTCATTGGGTTCTCGAAGTGAGGGAACAAGCCAATGGCCGATAACAGTTGGTAACGGAAAGCGGAGCAGCGACTAAAAGGTCCGGCGAGTGGGGCCGCGTAAAGAAGAAGAAGCGGGCTGGTGCGGCGGGGGGAGTAGGGCAAGTCGCGCAAAAGGCAGTTGCACGCCAGTTCGCATCTGCCTGCGAATGAGGAAGAGAGGGAGAGAAAAAAGAAAAGGTGGAAGAGAAGGAACAGGTGCGCGTGTTCCGCGAAAGCTGCCCACTCTCGTACGTATGTGTGTACGCGCGCACGCCTGGGTTCCTCATTACGAAACGGCCGATTTCGCCTGTCATAAATACTGGCGCGCGCGCGAGAAACCGGCAGATGGACATGGTGGTGGTGGTGTGCCGACACTGCCGGCAGCGGCCTTGACGATATACCCGCGCCGCGCGAATTTATTGTCTTGAAGGATATATGCCTACGGGCCTCTACTGCCTCGTGCGGCGAATTCATTTTTCCCGCGCGCGGGCAAATGAGCAGCACACACCGGTAACTATTGCTAAAGGGCTATTTCGGGAGGAATGGGTAACATGAATTTTCGAGGGAATAATGCTTGGAATAGTTGGGCTCGAGCGCAATAATTTGAAAGTTACAATGTAAATAGAAAGATATGTATATTGGGTGGCGCTCTTTGAGCCCGAGGCTCGAAAATCGCCGAGAGGAACGCACAGCGGCTCGACATGAAAGCGAAATTTCGCTTGGGCTCTTCTCGTTTTTCCCTCGCGCAAGCCGTCATAAAGGAGAGTGTTTAAAACTTAATAGTCCAACTTATAAATACTCGAAAAGCTAAGCCTCCTCGTTCGTATACGCAAAGCAGTTGTCGTAAACTGCATTACTTAGTTCTCTCTCTGCATTAACGATACCGCGCCGCGCGATATCACCCGCGATTAATTCAGTGCCCCTCCCCTCCCAGGCTAATCCGTGCTCGTTCGCAAATATTTGTTTTGCTTATTCGGGGAAAAAAGAAAAAAAAAGCGACGCCGCAAAATTTAAAAATAAAAAGCAATATTTAGAATCGTAAAGTCAATGCTCGAGAGTGGCTTGTACATAACAAGAGAGAGGAAAGAGAGAAACAAAGGATGAAAAGAATAAAAAATGAAGAGGAAGAAGCAAACGAAATAGCGTAAGCGTGGGTTAACGCTTAATTCGCCTGGCAATTAGCCTTTGTATCGGCCAGCGTTGTAGCTCGAATCTTTGGTTGATGCGTGTCGTTAACCGCTCGTCTTTCCCTCGGCGAATATGTAAAAACACGACTTATCAACAATAACATTATCAAGAATTGAAAATAGTAAGTGAAAAGCGCGCGATTATGATTGCGGCTTATCAATCGATTTGGCATATTACTCGCACTTCTTTCTCTCTCTCGCTTGCTCTAAAGCCGCGGGCATAAATATTCAATCACGCCTCGGCCAATCAGCTGGCTCTCACTACTAGCCCAAATACAGCAAGTTTCTCTCTCTCGCTTGCATTATCGAGTCTTGCTGCCAATCTGCCGCGAGTACTACTAAACACTTTCCTCTTATCGCGAATGTAAACTTGAAGGAGAAAAAAGAGACCAAGCAGTGATTTGGCTAATCTCGAAGCAGCGCGAGGTTTACGCGGCGGAGAGACGCGATTACGTTACGACATTGATCAATCTCACCTAGATGATATGCCGTATGGCGAAAATTTACCAAGCTCCCTGACATTTACACACATCCGGTACGCTTCTTCCTCCTCTTCTTCTTCTGTTTTTTTCTTTGGAAATAAGTCTCTTTTCTCTTTACCAAAGTTCCTTTTTTTTCGTCTTTTGAAATACTCTGTAGTTGACAACTCTCTGACCTCGAGGCTTTACTGGACAATTTTTACCTCTCGCTTTTTGTCCGCGTCTTTTTCATTTGGCAAGAGTGTCTTAAAAGCTCGAGCCCGACTGTCTTTCGTAGCTAGATAATTGTTACAAGCGTAATTACCGCGATTTTTACGTTGAAGTTGTAATCGAGAAAGAAAGAAATGTTTTATTATCGAGATGTTTTAGTATAATGCTTAGTACATAAATATAAACACAGAGATACGTACAGTGCAAGAGAGATATTTTGAGAAGCCGAGCGCTTGTGTGTGTGTGTGAGAGAGAGAGAGAGGGGAGCGGTTAACGACGATGACGCGGGTATGAATGAATATGGATAAGTCCGATAAGTGGGTTACTTTCAATTTAATAGGCGATAGAGTAATCAATTAATGAAGCCGATTGTACTGTATTTTAATTCCCAAGTCCCCCGCACTGCTCTTCTGACAACAACCGACCATTATTTCCATAGCTCGCTTGCGCTCGAGTATCGCTCGAGCTGGAGCTGGAAGAAAATCTTCGACACAAGGAAATAAGCTTTTCGCGGTTAATTGAAGTTGCTATATAAAGACACTCGAGATCGATATCTAAAAAATCAAGCTGTTGTTGTGGCCCAGGAGGTGGAAAAGGAGGTGTCCGGCCGCCTTTGGGTTTTATCGTCTGGCGACAAGGTGAGCGAGAGCGTGTGCGATGTTTGAACAGCGATATTGCCCACTCCTGCTGCTTGCGTCTCTCTGTCCTCTGTGTGTGTGTGTGTGTGTATGTAACATGCAGAGAAGCGTGTATATAAGCCGGGGCGTCGTTAGAGCGCGTCCAGCGCCTCCACCGGGCATCGGGAGGGCCTTTGCCTAACGGTGTCAACGTACGTATACATACACAGACAGAGAGGCACGGGCAAGGAGAGGCTTGGATTCGAATTCAAGCCTCGCAACGAGGAATCGAGAAGCGTGATTTCGTACTTCCGCTCGACCTCGCCTCCTCCTCCTCTCCGCGCCTTGCCACATTCGCCGCTTCTCCTCTCTCTCTCTCTCATCTCTCGGCTCGCCATATACATCTGTCTTTCTCGTTTCTCTCTTTTTCGCGCGCGCGTTAGAAGCCGCTCGCCTTGTGTCTCTCTCTCGTTCTCTGGACGTTAGAGCTCTTTTCGTGTGACTATACGCCGGCACAGAGCTATAGTCGGGGCGATTTATTACGCACTTTTTGGAATTATATTTTAGGCTCCGAGGGATCTCTGGCTCTCTCTTTCTCTCTTTTTTCGCCTCGCTACGCTTGTCTTGATACGTCGTTGAAGGCTCCGAGTGTTATGTTTCGTGTTAATAAGGAATTCAGAGGGTCGAATAATTAATTTGCAGTCCGCGCTGATCGTAGTTAATGCAATAGAGGACCTTAAAAGAAACGCGTTGTCTCGAAATATAACATCCATCCGAGTGGCCAATCGCGTGTACTATAAGAATCTGTAGTGTACAACTATACGCTCGGTTCGACAGGAATTATCAGTGAGTCACACGCGCATTTGTAACTAATGTTGCTGATAATTCAATGTCATATTTTTTGAGCAAGCTTAAAAAAACGTTATCTCGCCCGCAGGAGGGAGAGAAGAAAGATAGGCGGCGCTGGTCGTTTTGAATACATTAAAAATGAAAAAAAAAATAAATAAAAATATCGGGATTTCGAATAACAATTGCTGCAGTAGCAGCATCTACCAGAAGCTTTCCCAGGGCGGTTAGACTGCAGCTTTGGACTCGGCTGCGTCAGTAGTAGTCGTTGTCGTCGTCGCGGCTGAAACGGCGCGCTAATATTGACCCGGCACGAGAGTTCGACGTACGTTAGCGATCCGATCGATAGCGGGGCTTCGGCCGCTGCCGCCGCAGTTAACTCCCTCCGTATTGCAGCGCGGCTGCGCGATAGAGTGAGCCCCCCTCCCTTCAACGTGTACTCTCTTTTGGCGTGCTTTCGCGGTATATAGATACGGCTTTTCGGCACAGTGCGACTCTCATGGCCAGCGCGAACCAGTTCGATGCTGCTCTGTAGAGTGTGCTATTGCCACTGCGACCGCTCGCCGATGAATCATTCAGCGGCACAAGGCGGTAGGCTGAATGAACGGCCGGGGGGGGGGGGGGTTATCCTATTAAAAAGAGACGAGTAGAAGGAGAAGAATAAGCGTGCTGCTGCTCTCGCTCTCTTTTCTTTTCTCGAGAAAGACGCGTGTAATTCGCACTCGATCGTATCTCGAATGTTATGAAAATTTATTTCCTCCGTGGTCGTTTGGAACTGCAGGGCGCCCGGCGGTGTGCTTTACTGCGGGCTTCGCGGAAAAGTCGGCCGAGCGAATAATTTGGCCGAAAGTCTGACTGGCCAGTGCAGTGGCAGCAGCAGCAGCAGCGGGTGACCTTTTGCCTGCAGAGAGGGAGAGAGAGTAGGTGAGCGAGTAGCACAGAGCGGAACGGGCGGGCACATGCAGAGGAAGGAAGAAGAAGAGAGGAGCTGGTGACCCGCGCGCGAAAAGGCCGCTGAACTCCCCCGACCGTATATAGAGGGGTGGCGAGTAGGAGGAGGGGTGGTCGCAAAAGTCCGCAGGATCAATCAATGCGGCGGCGCCGCTCTTGCCGTCTCGCTCGCGCTCCCTCGCGCGCCGGTCATTCTTCGCGCTCTGACCCGTTAACCGCAGAAGGCCGCCGGCAGTAGGCAGCAGCGCAATGTAGCCCCGAGTTGCTGCTGCGGCGCATAATCGCGCCGAGCCAATACAACGACTTTTAATGACTTTGATACGTCGTCGTTCTCTTATGAGGATGTGCCTATTTATTCGGCACTCATTCTCGACTCTCTTTATACTTCTCTTGCTGTTCTATCTGCATATATCAGGCACGAATATAATATACACATCCCTCGGACTTGGGACTTGGGACGAAGAGACAACGGAATTAGGAGCGTGAAAAGGCACGTACTGGGTTGTTTCCGACACGTTTTCGTCTTACTGCCATACAAAGTTTACTCAAAGTTTCGACTTACTTGTCTACTGTTTACGTAGCTTGTACATCTTTCACCTTCGACGAAGCAGCAGCAACTGCCGGGAAATGGGTCAATAGCACATTCGCCTGCACGTGATGGCAAATCACGCGAATTCGACAAGTAGCAAACAAGCGAATGCCCTCTTTTCCTCGGCTCTCTGTGTAACTATATAGCAGCTGCTACTCCTTTATCGCAAAGGGTAATATGGCTGATCGAGTTTGCGTGGATGCGCAAGAGCAGCATCGAAACAGGCCCTGGAAGACGATGCTCGTGGGATAAGCTAAGTCCGCTCTCTTTCGTTTTTCTCGCTCCAATTGAGAATTTTTGGAGGTTACATCCTTTGTCGCGCTTTCCGCTTTCTATCCCGCCCTGACGTGCTCATAATGGGACTCTCTCGCAGCCTCTCTCTTTCATCCGGTAGCCGCGTCTTTTTCTCCACCGCCAGCGAGTGTAGACCTCATGCCGAGGCAGCTCTTTTTCTCTCCGCAGCATAACGTATACATGGCACAAAATGGATATGATGTACCCCTCGTGACTCGGCCGCGTGCTCTTGTTTCTCTCTACCATTCGCGCTTCTTCGTCGTGTGAACGCAACGTGTACGTAAGCGCGTCGTCGTTATCGTGCTGAGCTCCGATGTTTTATTTTCTCTCTTTCTCCCTAGCTGAAAATACGCTGCCCTCGGCGCTTTTTTCTGCATCGCTTGTCTCTTCTCCGTCCTCCAGACTTTCGCACTGTTGAATTTTTTTCCAGACCTGTGGCTGCTCTGTTGTCATATAATTCATGACCAAGAGTGCAAGTGTTTTGCGATTCATTTGCTCAACTGCACTTGTTCCCTGGAGGGCTAATAGACATTTTTTTAACGATTTGGCAAGGTTCGATCTTTTTTTCCATAATATTTGTCGCCTGTGTTAGATAATATGATTGTTGTGCACTTGAGTAAATAATTAGTAATCAGAAGGAATATAAATGTTACCGATTAGATTTAATGCCTTAACCAAGGCGTATTAACTTACGAATTAACAGGAAGCGAGAGTGCCGAGAAAACCGAGAGGCGGGCAATTTCGCGCTATTCGTAATCGTAGCCTTTTATTTATATTAATCAAATTTGATAAGATCGGTCACCTTACAAATTCCCAAGTGCTCGCTCTCTCTCTATCTCTCGTGTTGGAACAGCGGAATAACGACGAAGCCAAAGCAAGAAGAGTGTGAATAAAAACGAAGAAAACAAACTCGACGACACAACAATAATGCTAATGTAGGTTACTCGAAAGACATTTTTTGTTAGCAAACGAAATCGAACACGGCGCATTGCCGAAGCTTTTCGAATTCCTCAAACTTTCCGCTCCCCTCACGATATTCAACTTATCTCACCGGCACTGGCGAGCGTGGCTCACCTTAAAAAACCGTTTTATCCCGGTCTCTCGACAAAACTCAGGTTGACGAATGTCCGCTTTTTTAATCAACGAAATTTCCTTCTTCCTTTTATTTGCGAAGAAGGTTACTTCTGCGGTCGGAGCGTATTACGAAGGGGAAGGGATACACTTTGCGGTCGACGCGCGAAAAGAAGCGCGCGAGGAGCTGCATATTCCCGATATATACCGCTCTCTCCTCCCTCCGGAGAGTCTCTCTTTGCGACCGCAATTAAAGCGAAACAAAATTTCATTTCTCATGCGCCAGCAGGAGGATCGACAACGCTGTCCTTTCTTTTCGAAAAAGGAAAAAAGAATCATGCTTTGCGAAGCCCTTTTGCAAGACGAACTTCCGCCAATTTCGGTGGCTCTCGCCATGGAAAAATGACAGAAGAGAGCGGAGAAACCGCTGCGCGGTATATACCCGGTGGGGGCTTGTGCCTTTTTATTTTTCGGCTCTTCTGCCCATTGGGCCCGCGCCGACCGCAAAATTGTCTTTCCGGTGTGACAATGCAACACGCCCGGCCCAATTCGCCTATCGCCAAAGTGTAGCCCGCTATCGTTCTTTCTCTTTATATACTTTCGGTGAGAACCGATCGCACATTTACAACCACCTCGTGCTATTGATTCTCGAACCGATCGACAGATGAAAAGACGTAAATTGGTAGCAACCTATACAAAGCCCTACGATGGGCTTTAAATTGCTTGAATAAGCAACCCGAGTAACTGAATTTGGAAAAACGCTACCTCGAAAACAATATTTTACAGATATTTCCGTTGTCAATCAAGAGCTAACAATCGTCTGGTATAGGGGTTCGTCTTTACAGCTGGCAAATCCGTAAGGTATTGTCACCACAAAGCAAAGGTTAACTGTAGGCTATGTAGCCGTGTTTATTTAACTCTCTCGTTACAATCGACTAACCGTACAGCGGTCTTTCCTAGTTCAATCGCAGTCGCAGCAGCACTCGATTGTTTCAGAGGATCCAACGAAATATTTTCCCAAGCGACAGCTGAGACTATATGACGCGGGGACAGAGAGAAGCCGTTTTCTCGTGCACCCGAATTAACGTTATTTTTTTTTCTTCCTCTTCTTTCGTCTGTCTTCAGCCGTAAAACTCATCTTTTCCAAAGCGTCTCTGGAAAGCGTATCCAAGCGCTCGTTAACGCGTCCCGGAATTTGGGAAACGCTCCCTGCACACTTAAGGATTCCGTGTGTTGCCTTTGAGTGTCCGAGGAGAGGGGAGATGAGCTGCTGTTGCTGCTTGGCAGTGCGCTCGCGTCCAGGCCTCGCTATCAGCGGCTCTCGAGAGCCGCGGACGATAATCAAGCGGCTTATCGATCGCAGACGCCGACTCGAGACGATTTAACGATGGACTAGGAAAAAAAGAGGGGGGGTAGGCATTTCTATGGCGACAGCTGGGCCGCACTCTGATACTTTTTCTGCCTCGGCAACACGTGCATGGGCGCGCGCGAGCCGCATCGACGCTGCTTCTCGGATTTTTTGGCCTACCAAGTGTCGTCTTTTCAACAAGAGATCTTGTGGCTCTGGTTTCTTTCTCGTGACATTGATGGTACTTTTTTTTTCTTCTGTGCTTTCTTCCCGAGCCGATTATCGGACGATGAATTTGTAGGCGGCATTGGCGATTGCGCGATATAACAGACGTAATAATCGCGCCGGATGACGGTGTCTTTTATTTTGCTCAGAGAGAAAGAAAGAGAGATAATCGACATTCGATACATTTTTAGTAAATGAACTACTTTTTACTTTTTTTCTTTTATTTCAAAGTTGCATAATTGTTGGCGGAGAATCTTTTTAAAAGTAACTTATGCGATCTAATTGTGAAAAAAATAGGTTAAAACCCGTTATCATTAGAGCAATTGACTTTTTTTTCATTTATCTAAACGTTTCCTCTTTTTTTCTGTGTTACAGGTGAGTCAGCGTAAATTCAACTTGCGCAATGTAGCCGATACGTGTACCCAGCGTAAGTTTTGTCAAACACGTGTTTCAATCAAAACCGGAGAGTATTTAGTCTGAAAATCCTCCGGTAAAATCAGTCATCGGCTATCTTACCTACCGATGTAAGTAAACAAACGTGTCTAAATGAAGTCATATTTATCAACAGAGCGTGTCTAGTTGGCTGCGTAGTCGTATATTACGCCTCTGTGTACGTAGATTCAATTAATTGCTTTACTTGGAACTACCGACTCTATCCATTTATAGCCGGCGTGATTTATAATATATTCCACGGGTGTAATTTATTCAAAAATTACAATGATCTATGGGGTGCGTTTCACGCGAAATCGGACCTTTATCTTGTCCAATGGGCTGACAATAAATAAATACACGCGCTCACGCAACAGGCGCTCTCATATCTGCGACACCTGTCGTTTATGATAAAAAATTAACAATTATTGTAATCGGTCAATTAATACAGTCAATTAATTTCAAGCAATGCAGTCGCAACAATTTTATCGTATCGATTATTCCAAGCCCATTCATTTTCTCAGTTCAATAATCTCTCGTGCATTTTCAAAAAAATCAAGTGTACTAGTGTATAAAAAAAGGATCGATCCCTCTTACCAAAACGAAAAAAAAACAAAAAAAAATATCTCGCTCATTAAGAAAAAGAAAAAGAAAGCAGAAGCAGGCAACAAGTTTTAGCGACAGGCGGCTATGAAAGTTGAGAAGCGCTGCAGGGGCCTCAAGAGTAGCGAGAGAGAGGGCTTTGGGCGGGTGCAGATCTGCCGCACGGCAGATGTTTACAGGCTTCTGAAATGAGTGGTTTTCTTCCTTCCTCCGTTTTAGTCCTACCCCTCCTCCGCCCCACTCCTTCTTCGTTCTACGGTCTTTTTCATATTTATTTTGTCTGCCATGTGCAGCGAAAGAAAGAGAGAGAGAAAGCTGCCCTGGTTGTTGGCTCCCTTCATCAGGCAGGCCCGGATGCGAGGAGAGCGTCAAAGTGCCCGCCGATCCTAACGACACTGGTCCCATACTTTGAGCTTTCTTCTACTTAGGGCTTTTCCGAGGATCTCGAGGGTCGTTGCATAGTGTCGTTTGGCAGGTTACCGATATCGTACAATCATTCAGGCTAATACACGTTTATTACATTTTTTTTTAATTACTCTGGTAGAAAGGGAAAGAGAGAGTCGAGTGTGTCGGCAAAACTTCATTAAATTTGACTCGGGCGAGCGAGCGCCCTCAAACTTGCTTCTCTCCCTTCTTTCTCTCCTCGCATTCGTCAGCGGCAACTTCGCCAGACCGCACGCGCCTCCTGTGTCTTTCGCGCCAAAACATAATGATCCTCGAGATGCACTTGTGCGACTCGAGCGCAACCGCTAGCTTGCTATATTTATTTGTCCCTCGAACAATTTTTTATTTTTCCTTCGAGTATGTGCCACGATTAATTTTCATCTCCGTTCTCGGCTTACTTTTACGTGCAGATTGACGGTCATGCATTCACGATAATAACATTTACCAATTTTTAAATAGCCGTCGGGGCAAATGGTATCTATGATTTCGAGTCGACGGCAGGTGTCGGTGTTTATTTCTCGGTACACGCTTTTACAAGCGTGTCGTGAAGAATGTATCAAACGACGTGCCGATCCGCGACTTCCAGCCAGCTTCTACATGCTCTCGTTGTGCAAGTCATAACATCCGATGTCTTATCGCCGGGTAGAAAACAACCACAACATCAGAAGATTTTGTTGATTTTCAAATGATACCTGCTCTCGTCTCGCTGTAGGATTTCCACGTCGTTGCCGATCAATTGCCGTAAGCTCTCGCTGCATCGTACAAGCTCTCTCGTCCTGTTTCCCGTACTACGGCGTTGAATTTCAGGTTCTCTCTCTGTATGGATTTTTGCGATGGTGAAAAATGAACACGGGGAATAAAAGAAGATCGATCGGAAGTGAAAAGCCCTTTTGTGCAGCACGTAGTGCGCTGATGAAGCGATCATGGGATATCGAGTGTCCAAGATATGCTGCTCAGCAAAGGAAGGATACTCGCTCGCGCCGGGCTTCCCCTTCATACCCCCCTTGTATATTACTCTTCGCTGTACACTTGTCTTTAACATCCTCGCGATATGATGATTGTCTAGAGCACATGACGCACGACAAGATGTAACCTGGAAAATTAAGATCCCCCAGGCTGTATACGTCTCAATTCGCCGCTGCTCTGACTATCGCACATCGTGTACGTGCAGCAATTTTAATTCGACCGGCACGAGCCAATAGAGCAAAGAATCCGGAGAAAGTTCAAGCTCGGCACAAGCTTGTCAGCCTAATAATCCAAAACGGGCAGAACCCGCAGCCATCCGACTAGTTTCCGCGAAAAATTTCTAGAACCAGCTCGTCGGCTCGAAGAGAACCGGTAGAAAGGCGGCGGCGTGCACGTGTGTGAGCGCGCGGGTGGCACTTCCTCGCCCACCTATACCTGTCTCTCTTTCTCGATCCCCCTCCCCGTATACCGTCTCCCCCGGACGTCGTCGTTACCACCTCTCTCACGTGCGGTCTTCGCTGCGGCGAATCGGATACTCGTGGCAGAGCCCGGCTTTGCACCCTGTCTCTCCCGCATCAGCCGGATGTTGCAGCGCTCTCCTGCTCTCTACCCCCTTTTTGTTTTTTTCTTCTTCCATATTATCGGGGGGCCCCTTCTGGATTTTCGCATCACTTGACAGGTGCGCGTGTGCGCCTACGCGTGAGATGCCGCTCTAAGGGCTTTCCACCGGATTTCGATGACCGGATCTGCGCTCGCCTGATCATTTTCGCCTCGCTCGGAGACACTTCTCGTTCGTGGGCTACGGAGAGGAGAGGGCAAGCGAGCTGCGGACAACACTTGCCGGAGAACGGGAAAGTGTAGCCGTTTTCATCGCAAAATCACACTCCACATAGTCTGCCCACTTCTCCCTCTCTTTCTATTTCCCTCGACTCTCTCGCTCCATTTGGCCTGGCTCGCATACACACATACACACACGAGCACAATGGCCGCAGCGACACTTCCGCTCGGACGAGCGAGACGCGAGAGGGAAGCCTCGGCCGTCGAGCATCTCCCTCTCTCTGTCGGTCCCCACTGTCTCGCATCTTCTCCCGAGATAGACCAGTCTCTCTCTCTCTCTTTCTCTCTCCCCCGTTCCCATCCCTCCTCTCCGCGTCTCGTCGGCTGTTTTAAGTGGGTCATCGAATAATCGAATGTCCCCTCCTTCTCTCCTGCCTACACCCTCGCACCTTTGTGCCGCTGTTGCCCGCCGCGACGCCTTGCTCTCTTTTTTTCGCGAGTGCTTTGTCGCGCGCGCGCTTATATTCCCATCATCAGTAGCCGAGCTGTATTATGTACCGAGGAATTTTCTTCCTTCGCGCGCGCGCGCGCGCGTGTGTGTGTATGGCCGGTGGGTGTATGTTGCGCTTTATCTAGCGGAAAATGGCCTGCTGGTTTAATGCTCATTCGGGCTTTCCCTTACACCCTTTAAACGTCTTTATTTTATTTTATTTTTTCTAGAGCATTTCGCGTTCTTTTTCCTCGCCGCACAATAATCGTTAAATTATAAAGCAATAACGAGTATCGAGAGTTTTTATTTCGCAATGATTACGCGATCGCTGTTGTGTTTGTTTTGTTTTAGCACCGTGTAGCGTCCCATACTTTCTTTTATAGCAACAAGAGAGAGATAGAGAGAGATAGAAAAAGCGCTAGCAAGCGCGCGCGTTGTTACATCACGATTACGAATTAGTGTCAACAACGTCTAAAAAGCGGACATGCTAAATCGCAAGTACAACGACCCAATTAGTTTATAACTTGTGCAATGAGAAAGTAACTCGCCTCATCGCTAAATCACGCTCACGCGCTCGAAACAACAGCGGCACACAGCAAGCGTTAAAAGAAAAAAAAACGAAGAGGAGAGAGAGAGAGAGAGAGAGGGAGAGAGAGAGAGAGAGAGAGAGAGAGAGAGAGAGAGAGAGAGAGAAGGAAAAAATTATGCGTCGCACACATTTATTTGTGCATGTGTATGTGCATGCGCCAGCAATGAATAGTGTAGTGGGGGAGCATCTGGCGTTTCGATTATTAACCCGGGACACGCACGACCGCGGCGGCGGAGGCGAGAGAGCGGTCATCAGCGGTATAGTGCATGGCTTGTTGTCGTCGAGGAGGCTAGTCACCTACCGCGGGACTAACCCACTGTGTTAGCTTCCTCTTTCTCTCCCATGCAGAGACACACTTGCATACACACAGACTTTAGCGGCTTTTATCACCAGCTCTCTCTCTCTCTTTCTCCGCCGGGCATCCCACTCGCAGCCGCGAACGGCCTTTATCTCTGTTCTCTCTCTTTCTCTGCGGTCTTTCCGAGGCTGCGGCTTTGCCGGAATTATCATGGGCCAACTGATTAAAACGACGTAGAATCGGGGTAATCCCAGTGTACGCGAGGCAAAACTTTGATCCCCCGGCGAGCGTGGAAAAAGAAAAGCTCGATCGAAAAGCCAACCGGTTGACCAGCCAACTCGACCTCTCTCTCAGTTCCTCGTTTAATTTTAATTGTCTCTTGTACGGAAAACACCCACGCCGGCACGTATCCCTCGAAGACAGTCTGGAATCCGGACCAGTTCAACAAGAGAAGGAGGGAGAGAAAGGGGGATCGGGGAGTGGGAATGTCGTGTATATGTATGGGAGAGCGTGAATGAATGCGCCAGCGACAATGAGAGTTTTTCCCCGATGGCTGCCGCCGAGCAAGAGAGAGAGAAAGAGGAGACTCTGCGACGAGCTGCGCCTCTGGGACCTTATGAATAAAAGCGAGGAGCCGCTCATTTCCCCCTTCCCACCCTCAGCCATCCTCCATCTTCTTTTTCTCTCGTTTTGTGCGCTGCTTTTGCTTTGTTCCTCCTTGGCTTTGACCCTAGGGATACATGGCTACTCATATCGACGCGTGATTTTACATTTTGTTCCTTGGCTGTAATAACTTTGCTCGCGACTCGCGCCCCGTTCATTCCGATTAGTAGGTGGCGGCTTGGTGAAAGTTTGACAGCGCGCGATACGTGAAATATGGTCGTCCCGTGACTACCGAATGCTAATCCGAACGAAACTTTGGATCAAAAAGTAACCGCGCCGGCAAACGGAACTCTCCAATAAGTATTTACCGAGCATCCGCCTCTTTTTCGAGACTAGTCTGTAATTAACGAAAAGGATCCAGATTGATTTAAAAAAAATTTTTTTTTCTCCTTCTCGAGCTTATATTCAAGGCCAAAACGCCGTCGTCTGCGCTTTCGGTTGTTGCGTAAAAAAATTCGCCAGTAGTGGCGCATGCCGCTATGCTTGCGCAATACACAGCAGCGCCCGGTTCGGAGCGCGTTTCGATTGAGCGAGGGGAGGGGGAGGGAGCGGTTCGAAGGCGAGAGAAAGCGGAAGTGGACATTTATTTCTTTTCAATCTATTTTGCTCGATACATTTTATAATCCAACTGCTGTCTATCTGGCAGCTGTGGATAAGCTAATATTAACAGCTTCGTCGACTTTCGCGTCAATTGGTCAAATAAAAAAAGGCGGTAATTAAGTTTGACGCTTTTTCGAGGAATGCAGTATACATCTCTGTCGGTATAATAAGGAAGCGTTACCCCGTAACGCGCAACCTTGAATTATTAATAAGCCGATGAAATCTCAGCTGATAAAATCAAGAGTTGCCGGCAAGGCCTAGAAAACCTACGCATAAAAGAGCCGATCATTAAAAAAAAAAAAAAGAATCTCGGCGAATTTCTAGGCTTGTACAGGACGCGCGAGCGACACGCGTCGGCGGCACATCAAGCTCCCTTGCCATTCAATTTCACGGCGCATCGAGTCTAATCGTCCAAGCGCATATAGTCGCAGGTTCTCTCTCTCTCGAGGAAAGGGAAAGCAGGTTCGGACAGGATGATGACGAGGCTCTATTCGTTCGGCGGCGCCGCTGGAGGAAAGAACGAGCAGCCGAGGAGAAAAATAATGGCGACGAGAGAAGAAGAAGAGTAGACGCTGCTGCTGGCTGGTTGATCTCACGACATTGACCCACTTACCGAGCGTTAGCCCGATCTTATCGGAATAAAGCCTGACGGCTGTATTATCTCGAGATCCGCGGATTTTTGTCAGACGCTTGGCTTTTCGTCCTCTCTCTTTCTCTTGCTTACGAGAAAGCGAGGAACGCTTGTACAGATGGAAAACAAGACTCGTGGGAGTGGACTCGAGGATACGCGCGTTGTTGGAATTAATTTAATGGGCTTGTCGACGGAAATTCGGCGATTGATTTGTATTCGTGTAAAAGACGCGCGCTCGCGGCGGGGCTTGATCTACACGGACAGAGGCATAAAATTCATCGGTCGGCCGGGCTAAAAGGCCTGTTAGACAAGGATCCCTTGGCTCTGCTCGATAATTTATTTTCCTTCCTTTCTCTCTCTCTCTCTCTCTCTCTCTCTCTCTCTCTCTCTCTCTCTCTCTCTCTTTTGCGGACGATTCGGTGGTCTCTCGGCTGGCGTGTCTTTATCGGCTCGTTCCAATGATTACCGTTTCTCTCATTAACTGGTTCCACGTATGATTGATGCCCGACCATTTCTCCGAGGAGATCGGCGCCTCTGCCGTAATTATTCGATAATTGATATCAAGCCGTCGTTATATTTACTCAACTTGATAAATCAATAACAACACATCCTCACGCTCCTCTTTTTTTTTACAAGAGTGTGGATATTGCCTCTCAAAGTAATTGAAACGAATATACATAAGTCTCGAGAGCGCCTTCTCTCTCTTCTCTCGCAAAAAAAAAGAAGAAGTCTGGCCTCCGTTCGATTTCGCCTCGGCGTCTTTGTTCGACCGGACTCGTCTCATCCACGTCGTTCCATCGGGGCGAACGAACGATAAAACGGCCGTAAAACGACCGAGCCTTGTCCCAATTCGAAAGAAAGAGAGCCGGCCCGGTGTGTACGAAAAAAAAACGGCCATTCAGGGACGCGGTATAGCGAGCTTTGGACCACGGCGTGCGAACTATACGCTCTCTCTCACTCTCTTGGGGCTACGCGCGCGTTTGAGTGTATTTATTTGAGGAATTAGCGGCTCGGCTTATCGCGTGTTTACACGCGTAGCCTTCGAATATCCGACGTGTCGATCGCTGACTCAATGGGTGCCTCTCTCGCTCGTTTGCTCTATCGGCAAAATTTATTCCAAATTCTCGACTAAATTTTCGAGCGAATGTGTAATATGCCATTTGAAGACTTTCGCAGGCTCTTTTGGTTTCTCTGCGACTTTTTCTTTTTTTTTTAACCACATATTATTAAACGAGCCATCGTGTCGCTGTAACCTTTGGATTGGCAGTAACGATGTGGCTTTAAAAATGTTTGTTCGACGAACAAAACAATTCAAACATACATCGTTTGCTATAACGACAAAATTTTCCATTCGCGAACTACTGGAAGAGCGAGAGCTTAATTTTTTTGTTAACACATACGCACATAGATAGCTTGTAACCTAAATGAACGCCGGCGCCAAGACTCGTCTCTGAGTCCGGCCTCTCCTCGTCATCTTCCAAGAAAGCGAATTAGCAATTCGTCCAAACTCGGCGTGCATAAATTTTTTTTTGGTCCATCGCCGAAAAATATTTCGTACGCGCGCGATTTTACAACCTCGGTCTAACGGCTCGATTGCGCGTTTGTATTAGAAATTGCTGATAATTAAGGTAACGCTAAATACCTCTAACGGCGTTTCACGCGCGATTGCCGTGCGGTCGAGGTCCGGTACACACCCAATGTTTGCTGAGCTGTAAAGAACGCCGAGTCGAAATTATGATGAGCAGCATCACGATGAGGCTCTCTCACTTGAGAGAGAAAGAGCATTAATGTTAAACGGCCTGATGAATTGCATGATAGTGCCATCATTAGTATTATCTGTATAATTATCGGTCAAGATATTTCATTGAAGCCCAACGAGGCCGAAAATGGAAAAGAGACGATTAACGCACGGGAGTAAAAAGTTCTCGGTCACGTGGCAGCATAAACTCCCAAGCAAAGCTTAAATTTTTCAAATATTTCCTCCATTTGCGGGATTCGAATAAATGTAAATGAAATGACGATTTACATATTGTATCACTAAGCTAATGCGGCGCCTTGCTCTATCTGTATGTAAAGACCGATACTAGTTCTTGGTCGAGAGAGTCCGCGTTATACCTATATATATGCTGTACACAGGGGAGATTGGAGAAGAGCAGAAAAACGAGCAGCCTTCGGCTCTTCCTGTTTGACTGTAGGCACGCAGGATTCGCGTGGGCAGGCAGTGTATGGGTCCTTTATGTAAATTAATTAAACTCGGGCGCGCGCGCGCGTACTTTTCAAGGCTAATTTGCACGTTCAAGTGCAACGGTAAGTCTCGGCTGTGTATAGGGCTATGGGCTCGGACGTCCTCGACAAAATTCGGGAGTCGCGGGTCTGCCTATTCCAACTTTCCGACAGCCTCGTTCGCGGATGTTTATCATCGAAGGTTGTTTAAAATTTACTCGTGCTCTCGCGGTGACTCGTGTACGACAAGTTTAATTAGCTCGGCTAAATTGAAAACAAAACCGTTTTGCGGCTTTATGAAAGTTTTTAAGCGGATTACCGGGTAAACTTCTTTTCTACACAGAGTCGATTATAAATAAGCGCTGGCCATCACACGCGTGTTGGCCTCTATGGCTTATCGAGTCGTACTTTTACAACCCGCGAGAGAGAAAGAGAGCTCGCGCGAGGAGGCTTCGTTAAACGGTCAATTTGCTCTTACAAAGTTTGCGTGCGCGGCTCTCCAAAATCGTAAATTCGAGTCCACGGGGAGCCGGAGGGGAGGTGCGGGGGGGGACCCATACGAAGTGAGAGAGGAGGCGCTTCGGACTCTCCGGGGCCCCGGGAATTTCTTCGCACGCTCACTTTCGTTCCGGACCCCCTCCTTGTACCTTCTCTCTCTCTCTCTCTCTCTCTCTCTCCCTACCCTTTTACCTTCTTTTTCTCCTCGTCTTTGCCGGCTCGGCTCTCTTCGTCCTTTTATTTCAATTTCATCGTGGTCCTCGCTTTTTCGGGGCTCGCGCTCCCTCCCTTAATTCTCCGAATCACATCGCGTATGTGGTGGACCTTCTTTTTTTGTTGCTTTTACGTCGATACATTATATTTTCTTCTCTATCTTTCTTTGGGATTGCCTCTCTTTTATTCGGGGTCTTAGTCGGTCTAGTGTTTTCATTAAAGAGATTTCACGAGATTTGCCGGAAATTTACGAGGATGACCGAACGAGGTTTGATGGAGCTTCGGGGAAGGAGAGATCGAGACAATTAAAAACGCAAACAAGTTTCCTAAAGCTTGAGTTTCAATAAGCTTTGGTGGGTCTATAATCTAACTATCGAAAGGTAAATCATAATCTCAAATTTAACAGTCTCAAATTCCAAAATCTGCTATCCTTCGAGTTCCATCGTGAAGTAAAAAAACAAGAGGGGCGGCGTGTAAAACGAGCAAACAAATGCCTCGCTAACGAATCGTCCACGAAATCTTTGGGCCAGATTCGCCGGCAAAGGTCGCCGAAAAATCGAGCAGAAAAAGAGTAGCCCCAGCCGGCGCAGCCTCTCTCTCTCGTCGGCATAGTAGTATAGGGGCCGCCTCTCTTGCCGCGTCCCGAGCAGCATATATAAAGCAAAGAAGGAAGAGAGTCGTGTGCAGCAGCCTCCGTCTCCCTGTCCGTAGGGAGAAGAAAAAAAACGAGCTGAGAGAGAGAGAGAGAGAGAACGGGCGACCACCGCCGCCGGCGCCTTAATAGCCCGAGCAGATCCTCGCGGACCCCGGGCTCTGCTCGCGCGCCCAGACAAAGAGAGTGCGCTTCTCGAAAGAGAGAGCGAGAGAGAGAGAAAGATATGCGGTTCTCAACTTGCTGGATGGGAGTGCTCGATGCTGCTTTATGTATGCCCCCGCAGACGAGCTACGCGTGTATCGAAATGTTTGTAAATTACGCCCGGGCCATGTTGGTAAGCCCGAGTTTGTTTTGGATAAGCTGAGAAATCTTGTTGCGTCGCGGCGTTGATGGAATGAAATACACAGCGTCTGCCGCACTGCGCCCGCATGCGCTTTGGCCAGGGCTGCCCCCCTTAATTAAGTCATGGCGGGGATTTCTTTAGAAAAACAAACTCCCGGCGGACAAAACGCTCGTGCCACACCTTTGTCCTCGATATAGTATATTCGCTGCGTTTTCCCAAAATCCAGCGCTCATCCTCGAAAAGCCACCCACGCGTTATTTTTCGAAATGCCGACGAAAATCAATTTTCAAAAATTCATCCATCAAGCCGGATATTCATCAATCTCCCTAACTCTCTCTCTTTCTTTGCCTACCGCAAAAGCGCGCCCGCTTCCACGTGCATACATATATCGTTGGGGCCCAGAGCACAAAGAGCCCGACAGGCGCAAAATTCGCGAACGCTATGACTTATGGATTTAGGTGTCCCGGAGCTTCGGCACTTCAAGCCGCCCTCCTTTGTGTCGCAGCTCTCGCCGGCGCCATTCGCACCTTGGTGGTCCGGTGGGTCTATTGAAAATTGGCACGAGAGAGAACGGATTTTCTTTTATCGAGGATTAGAGTCTCTGAATGTGACGCGAGTTTGGAGATGCCGGCTGCTATACGTGTGCGGTGTATAAGGCGTGTAAGTGTGAGAGAGAGAGATCGAAATGCCGATCCGGCTGGATGCGCGCGAAACCTTCGACTTGGAGGACCGGTGCGGGTGAGTGCGTCGACTGCGCTGACCGCTCGCGCTTGCTCGCCTTGAGACAAAGCGCTTGCTCTCTCTCTCTCTCTCTCATCGATTCGCCAAATGCCTTCTCCGACTCCAGATATTTGCCCCTCGCTCTCTTTCTCAGTCTGTGTCATTATCGATATTTTCTTTTCTCGGTTAACACAGATTTTTTTCTTTATTTTTTTTCTTCTTTTTTTTTAATACACCCGCAGGTGCGTGCGCGGGAAAAAATCAACTCCAGCTCGCTTTTGCTTTTTGAGGATTTCAATTCCCCTCAAGGTTATACACACGAGTCAGAGAGCACAGCAGCTGCTAAATGTTTGCAAATATTTACAAGTTACACCGTTTGCCGTTTATATTTACAACGGAAAACACACACGCACACAGCGCCACCATATCCAATTGTCGGGCAGAATTTGAAAAATCGACTTTAATATCGCCGAATGACGATGCACAATTTACCACAGCACCCTCTGGTTAACTTAGATATCAGCAGAGCGCGAGCAAAATATCCGCATATACCTCGAAACGTAAATACGTCCATCTCCGGATATACATCGTATTCACATGGCGAGGAAGCTGCTCTTTTTCGCCAAAGCTCCCTCGTGTGTTCTCTTGGACTCCCCCTCTCTATATACCTCTAGACCGAAGCACGCGCGCTTCCCTCCGGCACGTTCTCTCCCTCGCACTTGTCGCTCGGCGAGTTCTCTCTCGGGCGACTGTCCTGCCGGCCTCCCCTCCCGACGCCGCTCCTCTACCGCCTGAGCTCTCGGGCTCACTATTATTAAGCTCGTCGCGATTTATTTGTGTCTGCGGCGGCACGGCATCGCCTCCCCTCGGCTGCAGCAGCATCGTCAGCGGCGGCGATGCCGGTATCCCTGCCCCTTGCCTTCTTCTCTTCGCCTTCTCCTTTCGGCCGCTCTGCTCGGCGCGTGTCCTCGGCTACATATACGCGAGCGCGCGCGCCCAGGAGTCCGAAGACTCGTTTGTCCCTCCTGGCGAACTCCCATACGTTTTACCCTGTACAAGTCCCCGTTCGACAATTCATTAGCTAGAACGCAACTAATCCGTTATCGCGTCTCTTTCTCAAAAGAGAAAGAGAGAAGCTTTCGTCGAATAGTTCGAGGCTTGAAAAATAAGCCATGCACTGTCGATGTAAGCGGGCGAGAGGGAGGCCCATGAATTAAGCGATTACAATAACTTACGGCTCAGCTGATTTTTATGTATGAGTTTGTTTTATGTTTATTAACGAGTCTTTATGTTGTTTTCTGTTGCAGGTAAGCGATGTTGTTCTGGCATCCTCAGATTCACGATCTGACGCTCGGCTGCGGGCAGTGTAAGTACGAAAGAAAAGAAGGAGCATGAAGAGGGCGATCGGGTAACAGACGTTTGCCTGTACCCCCTCGCTCTACCCTCCAAGTCGCATAAAACACACGCACACACACAATGCAAATTATATCGCGACGGCGACAGGGCCACGCGTTTAATTTTCATATTTCTTCGTCGCGCGACGGCGAAAAATTCACGAGCCAGGAGGACGAGAGCGAATAAGAGAGCGAGAGGGGGGGCTGCTCGAGGCATGATGAACTTTTGCGGGCCGCTCTGCGCAGGTGCGGGAGTTTGAAATTGGACGCGCCGCTGCAGCAGCAAGGGGCCCACCTCGCACGCGCGCGCGTATCTTCTTTCTCGCTTCGGAACACGTGGCCCGAGATAGAGCTCTCGATGTATCTCTTTCTCTCGCTCTCTTTCATTCTCCTCCTCCGCCTCGTTCTACGTTTTTCTCCTTCTTCGATTTCGGCGTCCCGAGACGAGGGACGACCGTGAAAAAGTATATCTCGACCGCTTTGTTCGGCAATCCTCGCTTTTTATTTATTTTTTTTTATTTTTCTTCCTACTTTTTTCTCTCTCTCCCATTCTTTATACCTTTCTTTTTTTCCCCCGTAGTTCGTCGGCTACGTTAAATTGAGATTTATAATTTTGCTCATGGCTTATTTAATGCCTCGGGAGAAGCGTTATAAATTATATTAATTGTAACGTGAAAATTTTTTTCAGCTCTGTGTGGGTAGGGGGGTGGGGGAGACTGGTTACAAATACGTATGATTTATCAAATTACTGAAATTTCGTTTGGAACGAAAAATTTCTTTAGACGCTAATTAACCTTGGGCTAAGTTTTACCAATTAGTCTCTGTACAATGTGCTTTATCGCAGAATTATTAAAATTATTTAGGAAAAACAAAAAAATGTCGGCTCAGACGAAGTGAAGAGGTGAAAAATCGTGAAAGCCCAAGGTAGTAGTAGCTCGGGCTCGTCATCGAGGCAAATTAAAATTTCGCACAAGCGACAGGTAGTTCTTACTAAGCTTGCAGAGAGAAAGAGAGAATAAGAATGGGAATATCCCGGGCGCAAAGAGTCTCGCGAAGAAAACAGCAGCGTAAGGCCCCGGGAGGAGTCATAAATCCAGCGCAGGGATCTCAAGCGCACAGGTTCCTTATATACCTGAGCCCGCCGACGAGAGCCGAGAGAAAAAGTCCGAACGAAAATCCTTGGGGGCCCGATGTCTCTCTCCCTCCCTTGCTCTCGGCGGCGGGCCGCAGGTAAAGAGACGTCAGCCTCCGGCTTGGAATTCCGGCGGGCATTCCGCGAGTGCAGCACACTGGCCTCCCGTGTGTTTGCACGTTGCGGCTGCTCCGGCAACAGAGAGAGAGGGAGGAGGCGCCTTTTCTTTGTCCCAAGTTACTCGGCCAGTTACGCTCTGCGCTCGGCTGTTTTTCGGCCCCGCGCGATTTCTAAGGCTAGGGGGCCCAGGCTCGGCTAGTCTAATAAGCCCTACGACACACACCGTCTAGGGTTCCTCACTTGATTTATTATGCGATGAGAGCTGTTCCGAGCATCCTCGACTCATCCTCGATTATTCAAGACAAATTTACTTACTGCGTCGTTGGCAATGCGGACTTGGCCATAACGACGCTGTCTACCGGGGGCCGTGGAGGGCAAAAGTTTTGCGGGGGGTACGGCGAAACAGTTGTCGGGAGCACATAAACTGCGTCGGTGGAGCAAGTTCGCTGGTCAAAGTAGCGAATATATGAATTGATAAGCAGAGAGTCGTGTTACGAGGGCGGGACACACGGCGAGCGGGCTTTTGTGCTCTTTCTTTCTCTCCGGCGAAAAAAAGCGCGTATCGGGGACGCAGCGGCGGCGGCCAATAAAGTATACCTGCCGGAGGCGCTGGTAGAGGTTCCGAACTTTCACGCGTTGTGCAATGTCGCGGACGATAATCGAGAGCGAGAGAGTTGTAGGGAGTGAGAGAGAGAGAGAGAGAGACGGTACGGTTGAGAGACAAAAATTGTGCAATAAGCGCAAGGGTCTTTTTGTCCGCGCGCGCACGTGACTCGCTTTGTCCCGGTGCTTTTTCCTCGCCTTTATTTTGTTTTTTTTTCTTTCGTCCAGCGATTTTCAGCGAGGTTATTTTTGGAGAAAGGGTGGAAGAGGATCTTTCGAGCTTCGGGGCTAATTGTATGGTTTTCGTTTACGGCTGTTTTTCTTTTGTCCGAGCAAGATGAGATTTTTGATTGTTTGTTTCAATCACGTTTGTTTATTGCTTTACCAATTGTAAAAATAATCGGTTGTTTATTTTGGTAATTGATCATTTTGTTGTTTAATAAGGATAAAACAGCCGATGCCCAAGGATGTAGGCGACTGTGAGGAGGAATGCGAATTCACAAAGAAACTCATTAAAAACAATAACATCACTTGAGGGCTGGGGAAGTGAGGAGAAGCGAATAAATAGGGTCGGGTGTACGTAATGCCATAAATTATAAGAGCAGAACGATCGGGCGTTGATGTTGCAGCGGTGGGGGACGAAAAATAAGTTGGTAATTGTCCATTTTTCCAATCCTCCCTGCTGCGCTTACAAAAGATTTATCCATCTCCGGACTTTCACCGATTCCCCCTTTTTTTTCCTCGTTTCTTGTATTTTCTCGTTACGTTCGATTACATCCACTCCTCGTCACCCCCCGGAACACACCGAGGAATGCATTATGTACTTCTCTGCTTCTTTTTCTTGGTGATAAATCTGCCCCGTAGCAATATTAATAACGATTACTCCTCAAGATCGTAAAGTGAGGAGGAAACAAAAATCACTCGAATCGATGTAACTCCTACAACGGCTCGTTAAACATTTTCAAAAACAAATTCATCATTTCCACGTTAATCCCGGTATCAAGGTCATTGCGATCACTTTGTTCGTCTGGTCAATCTCGCAAGAAAAACACGTGGCTTGCTGCTCGTCAAATATTTCAGCGTGTGCGCATACATAAAAGCAAAGCCCGCTTCGAAAATGGAGAATTGAATGAAGCTAAAATACGACTGCTCGTCAAGCAAAAGCCAATAAGCCCGTCGTCGTCGTCGGCCGGCCAGCCGGTGTCCGTCATTCTCGTCGCTCCCAATTCCCGAGCGAGAGCTGCTGCTGTTGCTGCGGGCCTCTCGTCGCTCTGCCCCTTCCATACACGCATCCGCGGCTCCTTCGAACACGGCAATTTTTCCGAAGGCTAGGGCCCGGGAGGGACCGGCAAATTGCTTGTAATTCCAGCGTTCGCCCGGCCAAGGTAAGGGATATACGCGCCGAAAGCAAGAAAGAGCCCGGCATTAAAGAGGCGCGCAGCCGCGGCGAGACGGGGCCAATCTTTCGCGCAGCGGCTTCTCTCTCGGTCCCTATACGATTGTTGCGTGTGCACGCGCGTTCCGGGCGCGCATTAGACGCGATAGACGCCTCGGGCCTCATGCTCTCCTCCTCTTGCTTCCTTTCAGCCTGACTTATTATCGATTCGCTCTATGGTCTACTTGCAAGTTACTTGCTTCTTAGCTTCTCTCTCCCTCGTATTGACTAATTTTCCGACTTGATAATTGAGAACAAAAAAAAAAGTTGTCTTACACGAAATGCGACGTGTACCGCTGATTATACTCGGCACGCGACCAAGCGGATACGCGTTTAAAATGTGTCAGCGCTGAAAAGGAGAAGAGAGAAAATCGAGCAGTACAGGTAAAGATTGATTTATATGTTATACTTGTATTAAGCGTTTTTTACTTAATTCGACCGATTGGAGAGTGGAAAATTTGCCTGTCGGGGTCATTCTTCTTTCCAACACTGCTGCTGCTTCGAACCTGTGACAAGGCCGAGAGACGCTAGTGGCAGAAGAAGAAAAATGACACCTAATAACAAGTGCGGATAAAGAAAGCTTACATTTGAAAAGCATGGAAAGTGTTGCGTGGCGAACGTCAAATAAAACGTTTGACAAACGAAAGTTTGAGACAACTTTTAGCAAATATTTTCAACGCGAAAGAAAAAGAGTTAATGACGGTCTTTCTGGTAATTCGAGCACCGTTTGTAGCGAGCTCTCCCCTCCAACGGTAGAGTTTGGGATTGCATATACATATACGTGCGGACGTATGCAGCAAGGACCACTTGGAATTGACGTAACGGGCCAGGAGTAAGAAGAAGAAGTCCCAAATGATATCTCGTGGGCCCCAAAAATTGACGTCTTCTCCTGGTCTTTCAAGACGAACTGTATTCTCGCCGCGCTCTTTCTCGCACTCGAGAAGAGGAGGAGGGATATTTTTATTCCCCGATGTCGGACTCGCGGACGAGCCAATTACTCGGAATAATAAAAGCATTAACGGTAATCAGAAACAATTATCATTCGCCCTCGGAGTACGAGAGCGCTGCTGCCCCCTCTCTATACTCTCTGCCCCTCCCCTCTCACTATCTCTCTCTTTTAAGTATTTCGTTTTACGCCCAAAGAATTAGCCGGCGTACTAGGGCCCTACTTTAATCGCGTTATTTTCGCGACGACTGAGTCATAGAGGGGTGCAGCTGTCGATTGATCAGCCGCGATTTCCTGTTGATCAGGGGGGAGGGGGGGATCTTAGGCGAGCCACGATGATTATCGTTGCGCGTTGTTGGTGAAAGAGCGGAAGAGCAGCGAGATCCGCGTGCTTCGAATGTATATGAGCCCAGGCACCGGAGATAGAACGAAGGAGAAGCGTGGGGGCAGAAGCTGAGGTGGGGGGGAGGGAGGACGGATCCCCATTCTAAAAGACGCCGGAGAAGAGGCTCTCTCGAGGTCGTCGTCGTCGTCGTTGGCGAGCCGCGCGCGTTTCCCCGAATTCGGGATTCATCCCGCCTCGGCCCGTCCTCGGCTCCGCGGATTCTCTCACGGACCTTCTTCTTCTTCGCCTCTTCTCTCGGCGGCGGCGGCGCGACTTTCTTTCTCCTTATACTTGTTTTTTGCCCCCTCTTTTTTTTCGCCGACTTTTTTTTTATCGTCGTTTTTGGGTTAGCTCTGCTCCTTTTTCTCTCTCTCTCGCTCGGCGTCTAGAGGTGACGCCGGGGGCTAAAGCGAGGCGAGGCCGCCTTGAGATTGACTGGCGCTTGCGGAGGCCTCCGTCGATAAAGGTCTAGCCGGCTCGAGCGAGCTTGTCAATTCTGCTCAGTGTCTCGCGTTCAAGCGCCGTTGTGGATTGACATCGTCACCTGCTCCCTCCTCCTCCTCTTTCCTCCTGAGGATTTCGGCTAGGTTCGATGGTAATCTAAGTTTTTCGCGGGATCTGCGCCTTAAAATCTCAAAACGCCCGATAAGATCTCGCTCCAGGTGCAAAAAAAAGAGTCCTTGTTTTGTACATCTTTATTTTTATTTAGCCCTCCCGAGTGTGTATACACGAAACTACCTCGGGTCCTAGGGGCAAGGGAGGACGAAGGAAGGTTTGAGCTTATCTCTGACAAACAAGACTATCTCGGTTTTCCGTCGCCCATCAGGCCCACCGCTGCCCAAAAACCTTTTCTTCTCCAAGGCTCTTCCCGTACTTTACTCCATTATCGTTTTACGCATCGTAAAACCCCTGCCGCTGGATCCACACTCCTCCCGACTCTTCGGACGAACTCGTATTAAAAACTTTCTCCGTCTCTTCCAGCTGCGTTTAATTTATTTATTTCTTAAATATACCATTCCAGCCATTATGAATTCGGCTATGCAATCGTGCGTCGCGCGACAATCTGCTGGACTAAACTAAAGAAGAGGGGGGAAGCACGTGGTCGGTGGGTCTTACGTGTGCCGGTTCATTGCCGGTCGTCGTTTCCGTTTCAACGCCATCGGTGATTTCCAAGTCGGGCGTTCTTTATCAGCGCCTAAATTCTTGTTTAGCGCTTACCGACTTCGGTTACGAGTCGCACCGTTTCTTCATTTTAAGAATTCATCAATAGAGTACCACATCGTCCGCTGGAAAGGCATCATCAGGAGCAACGGCAATGAAACAGTATGTGCAGTACAATGTTTAACTCGAGGTGTTCTCTGTCGGTCTGTCGGAAGCCATGAGAGTGTGTCGGGTAGCCGTGAGTTGAGCGCCACTGGGGCATCGAATCGTTGAACCGCGGAGTGGTTCAGTGGCTCCAAGGCCGGCGGAAACCCAGGCGAGCGCGCGCTCGCTCGCTCGTCTCTGTGTATATGTACGTGCAGGATGCGCGCGCGCGCGAGCAGTGGCCCTATACGCTCTCTCTGCAGCACTGCCTCCGCTGGAGGCCTCGCTCGTTCTCCTTCCTCTCTTCCCTCGCCCCGGCGTCTCTATGTCTTTTTTCTCGCGCGCTTACGAGCCGAAGCTTGTGTGCAGTCGCCGCTCTGAGATCGTGAGAAACAAAAGATGCTCCGAACGCGCTCCTCTTCGCTCCGTCTATCTCCGCGCTCTCTGCCACTGATAAGGAGCGGCTTCTAATTTCGAGTCGGGCTTTCTCTCAAATCCCCATCGATACTTCCGAGCTTTTTCGAGGCTTTCCGCAAGCCGGAGAGGTAATTAATGTTCGCTTGCAATTCGGAGCTTTAGAGATCGGCTCGAGGATTAATTTCGAACGATGTGGTCCGAGAGAGAGAGAGAGAGAGTCGCATGCTCAGGGATCTCGCTTAATTAGATAACTTTGTTCGCTCGCAGGCAAATTCAATTCCGCGAGAATTGCATTCGATATGTTTCAATTGGCCGGTCTTTCTCTCGTCATCGACTTCCCTCTCCCAGCCTTCAGATCTTCGTCGATTGTGTCTGTAACCTCTTCTCTTCTCCTGCCCGCCCCCCCCCCCTCGCTACTATAAGGCAGCGTGACGCGCGTAACGATAAGCGGCCGCTCACGTATTTATCGTTTCTAAAAGCCTTTACCAACCTGTCGGCAGTGTATATATATAACCAATGAAGCGGAGGAAGGGAGAAGCATGATCGGTGCCGGTTAAGATGCGCGGCGCGTGCGCGAGTTTAAAAACAGTATATTGCGCGCGCTCGCTCGCTCGTTCTTCGCGCACTTCCTCTCCTATGCGGATTTATACATATGCGCCGTTTCGTTGAGCCTTGATTTTCCGAGCTGCGTTTGCTCAATCGATGGTCTTGTAAAAACTTGTGCGAAACTTTTATTTTTTTCAACGTTCATTAATTAATTTATTTTTTTTTTTTCAAGTACAAAATAATTGACCGCTGGTGTTGTTTCAGCATCAATTTTAGCACGTGACGGACTTCAGAAGCGATTACGTTCGGTCAGAGCGACGAGACGGAATCAATGTTAATGACAAAACGAGCATCGCTCACCGTAATGGTCGGTAACAAAGTTGTCGAGCACAATTTCTTCGGCTGCGCCGCGCACAGCTCGGAGTAACGCACGTATTCCCTCCGGGGTCTCTCTTTCTCCTCCTCCCTCACTTCGGCCCCTCGGCCGACGACTTGTCGTCTCGTCTTCCCTCCTCTCCGTCCCTGCCGTGGCAAATTCCAGGTGCGCCCCGTTTTCGCTCTCGTTCCGGCCGTTTTCAGGTAAGGCCCATTTTAGGAATGAAATTTTTGAGATAATGCGGCCCCCACACTGGTCCCTGCAATAAACGAGTGAGCTCACATGGCTCGCATGCTAGAATACACGCGAAAATGAGAAAGAGAGAGAGGGAGGCCCTCTTGTCTGTGTATACTCAACGCGACGAGTTTGCATATTCAACGCAATAGAGTGGCGAACTTTGATGTTGCTGTTTATTGTTTGAGCAAGCCGCAACTAGTTTGTTTGGACGAAGCCTTGAACGTTATTAAATTGACTCGAGGGACTCCAGATGAACGTCAAATTTGCTATACGCCGAATTTAATAATGCCTCGATTCGAAAGTACAAGCAACAATGTGTGCTGCAGTGCACATGACAAAATGAGTTATTCTCGTACGGAAAAGAAAGGGGAGAGAGAGAGAGAGAGAGTACGAAGAGTGCGCCCGGCTCAATTAAAGTCCATCAAGTATACTCCCGGCGCAGGGTCTTCTCGCAGAGCGTCCGGGAGCCAGTAAGCTACGACTGCGACGACGCATTTTGGCGCAGTTCTCTCTCTCGGCTAACCACGCGCGCGTTTATTTTCGAGCGCAGTGCTAGTCGCGTGGACCCCTGTGGAAAAAGAAAAGAAGAGGAGCACGAGAGAGGGTCCGAGAGAGAAAGTCTGCAAGTTGAAGTTAGTCGGGCCGTCGCGCGGACTTTCCTGGAAGTTTGATCTATTTCGACACGTTCCACCGCGAGATGTAAGCGAGAAAGATAGGCTCGCTCTCCCTCTCTCTCTCTCTCTATCTCTCTTTTTGCTTTTCTCTTTCGCTAGTCCAAGTAAAATTACGCGGGCAGCAGTGTAGCGCTGCTCCTTTTGCCGTTTAATGGGAATCTCAAAAACGACCTCGGCGTCGCTCGTCTGCACCGAGATTTGAGTCCGTGCCAGAGAGTCCAACTCCTCGTAGGCCTTTCTCTCTCTTGCTCTTGCACAGAAGCTCTGTGTGTGCGCTTTTATCGATGTAGAGCTAGAATCGGTTCGCTGCACTTTTAATTAAATCGTTAATGATGCGCAAGGCTTATTTTGGTCGACCACTATATAGCCCGCATAGCATCCATTCAGGGAGATATGCTATACTTGCGTAATTGACTTTGGCTTGGAAGTCGATAGGAATTTTGGATATTTCAACAAGATTTTCTCTCGAGAGTGCGATGATATGGTGGGGAATATTTTAGACAGCAAACAGAGCTATATATGAGCTGCTCTTTATCAGTGGCGCGCGTCTGTCGGCTTCGTTGTCCAAGTCGATAGGCTCGGGTTTGCCATTTCGACAACTCTCGGCCTCTCCGACTGCCGTCCAACTTTTCCCCCCAAGTTTCATCCATACTTCCAGCGCTGTTTGTGTCTATGGCCGAGGGCCAACTTTCCATCACTAGGTACATCCGACCCCCTCCTTCCCTCTACTCTACGATTTACCATAATAAAAACAGTATATTTTATATAAAAGCGTAAAAAATTCATAAGAACGTTTAGAAAAAAGAAAAAAAAACAATAGTGCGCAGGTGGAATGGTAGAAAGGCAGAAAAGCTCGTCTTATTTGCGCCCAATTAATCCGCAGGTACACAAGACTAGAGGACAGAGTCATGAGAGAGGATGGCCATAAGCTAATGCGTGTCATCGGGCTGTGGCATAATAAGCATACACGGGGCGCAGACATTTTCCACGAGTCGAAATGACAAGCCCACGGTGGCGGCAGCGTCGTCGTGTGGAGAGAGCTGGCTTATTTGTGTGTGCCGGCATGGCATCTCTCGCAGCGGACGAGGCCGCGTAAAGCGAAGGACGCGCGAGAGGCGCGTATATGCTAGGGAAAAAGACGCACCGAGAAGGAGGAGGCGGCGGCGGCTCGTAATGGCACGGAATTACAAAGGAGGACGCTGGTTATTACTCGCGCGCGCGAGCGCGGGTTGTCATTTTCCTCGGTCCAAGAGAGTACACTGTTTTTTTTTCTTTCTATCCCTCTCGTTGCCGGCAAGCTCTGCTCCGGGCTACTGCAGAAAAGGTTCTCGCGAAAAATTCTGGCTCTCTAGAGCGAAAACTGCCTATAGCTGTAGAAAGAGAAAGAGCGGATGGGGAGCAAGGTCATAGCGGACTGCAGCGATGCGTGCATCCACGGAGCCTCCTTACCGCTCGATCTCAATCCTCCAACTTTCTGGCTCCGTTCTTTTTCTATTTTCTTCGGTTCGTGCCCTTTTTTTTCTTTTCATTTTCATCGGCCCAAGGAGGAGCATTGATATCGGCAAGGTCGCGATTACCAATTGCTCTTCTCTTGCGCAACGATTCTTCGTGTTCGCTGTTGTTCTCATTATTTACTCGCTGTAGAATAACCGCAGGAGGGAAAGGATTAATTTTGGCGATCTTTAGTCTTAAAAAAGAAAAAAAAAGAAAATAAAAGAGTACACAGATTGAAAATTATTTAAATGTCTTGTCGATATAAACGAGAGAGAAAATGGCATGATCGTCGAAGAGGCATTGCTCAATACAGACCCGCAGCAGCTCCGCGGCGCGGCTTACATGCCCGCGGGAGAAAAATTTCGCAAATCAGGTCCAAGGCGAAGTTCGACGCGCCTCCAAGGCTCTTTCCGAACTCTCTTTCACCCTGACTACGGTATTTTTTCTTTTGCCGAGTAGTTTTATCATAAGTAGAGCAGCGGAGTAACCTGCTCTCGCGGTCCTTCCAGTCGATTTTGCCTGCTGCTTTCGGCGGGCGTCGTCGTCTTCCTCCTCGTCCACCGAAGCTTTGAACAGAGCACGGCTGCTGTCGTAAACTTTTATTGTCTTGTAATTGTCGAGTCTTTTTACGAGGAAAAAGGGGGGCGGGGAGAAGGAGGCGAGTTAGTTGTACGATCGGTTTGTGGCATTATCGGCGAAAGTTGTGCCTCTTTTTATTTTTCCCTTCTCCCCCTCGCCGTCTTATTTTATTACCAACTGATTCTCTTCGCGGCTGATGCGTTTTTAATAGGCGACATTTACATGTGCTTCTTCGACATCCTTGAACGTTTGCGAAATATTGCTTTTTTCTTCAATTTGCTCGTGAGCAATTATTAAGCGCATGAAGCAGAAAAATGTCGAAATTAAAATTAATATTCCTCGTCGGCTGATGTTTCCTTTGAACGCCCTCGAAAGACGCTGCACGTCCGAGGGATGAGGCTTAAACCAAATTAGACCGCTCGTCGATGTGCCACAAAGCGAGCTAGTTTCGCTTCAAGAAACAATTCGTACCTCGACTTGGGTCCACCGAAATCTCCTCTAAGTCTTCCCTAGACCTTCTCTCCTCCCTCTACCGTCGTCTACATCGACAAAGAATCCATAGCTCTCTCGACCCCTGCAAAGGCGAAGCGGCACTTGTCTCTTCTTCTTCTTCTTCTCTGCTCATCCGCAGTCCCCCGCGTAACAATGCAACCCAGGGATTTGTGGAAATCCGCTCCTCGGCTTTCTTGCTCAGCGGGCCAACGTCGAACGCAACGTTTTCAGTGTTGCTGCGATGCTCACTGTGCTTTTTTCCTTCCTCGAAAAATTTTTAGCCTCTTTGGTATACTATCGACATTTGTTCGCCGGAATTTCTTATAGCTTCAACATGCGGGCCCTAAGAATGGAAATGTTAAGCGATGGACTGTAATATTTATGGTTTGAAATTTTGTTCTTTTTGGTATCATAATCGCAGTGAAATAGGTAGTTTCGAATTATATTTCACATGGTTCATTAATGCATTACTTTTGTTGTAGGGAAATTGAATTAATTTTATTTTAGAAATATCAAATTCACAGATATTGTTGACCTGATTAAATTAAAATTTCGTCGAATGAATCAGGCCATTGGTTATTCGATCGAAAAATCATTCCGGCAGGTTGACTGGATTCTCTGTGGCGTAGAAAATGACTAATAATCCGGAGAAGATGTATCCGAGACAAGAAGACAGAGACGGTGGCGCATTCTATGTGTGTGTGTATGTATATAGGAGCGCGTATAATCGATGCAATAAATCGATTAGGCCTGTCGGCTTAATCGGCGTATCGTATAATTAAGGATGATCCCGGCGCTCTGGGACGCGCGTATGCAAACACGCTCGCTTCTCTGTGTACGCGTGCACATATGCACAGCCACAGAGAGCCACGCCGAGAGAGGTTTATTGACGCGCAAAAGTTGGCTTAGCGAAATTTAATTCTCGCCGCTATATACCTACGTCGATTTGCCTCGAGCGTAACGAGATCGGAATTGCGTTTCTAAACGATCTAATCCTCCTTAATGAACTTGCCTTTTCTTTTTTTCCGTAACGAAACAAGGATGAAAATTTTTTGATGATCATTGGGAAAGATCCGTGGTTCGAGAGAGGAGTTTGTTCTCCCACGAAACCGTACAAATTTCTTCCACAAGTTCTCGAGCCGATAAACAATCCGGGGCGCAGTTCTCCCCCTGACGGCTCTAGTGCATGATTCACTGTTAAGTCAATATTCCCCATGAACCACGACGGAAGGAAAACGCACGCACGCGTGTTCTGTGTGTGTATGCGAGGAAGAAAGAGATAGATCGGTAATCGTATCGCAGCCGTATACTCCTCCCCTCCGGCGACGTCGACGACGTGGAACTAGCACGAGAGAGAGAGGGCTACGGACAAGCGTAAGAAGCGATAGAGGAAAAGGGGTTGTTGGAGGTCGTGTGCGGAAGGAACGCAAGCGTAGGGGGGAGGTCAATTAATTTGATTTCCGGCCCGGCTTTATTATTACCGAGCAGTGAGATAGACAGAGCTTGGGCGATGCAGTTGTAGACTACTTTCCTGCGTTTGCCACGTGTGCAGTATGCTCCCTTTTTCTCCCCCGCACAGGACTCGGATTAATTAAGGTTGCTTGGTAACAGGTATCGATGCACCTACAGGGGGCTGGCCAAGCCCGAGTGTCTAATTATAAAAAACACTCTCGTTCCTGTTGACCATGTAATCGTGCTTGTTTATGTATTCACAAGCTATATAGAATGTTACGTAGGCTCGAGGACGACAAAAGGACAAGGAGAGAAAGAGGGAACGAACGGGAAAAACATTTGTGCTCCGGAGCTTCACGGCAACGCGCAAGAGTCGAGTAGTAGTGTCGTTGTTCGGCCAGCGGATAATTTCGGGCGTTGCACAACGAGCATGCGCAGCAGCCGCGCGAGAGAGAAAGAGACAACGAGGAACGTGCAGTCGTCGAGAGAAGCGTCTCGAGAAAGTTCAACGTCGCCGTCCGGTCGGCTCTTCTCTCTTTCCTCCTGCTGCTTCTTCTTCTTCTCCACCAGCGTGACTCATGCGCCAGCATACGCACTTGGACTCCCAGACGCAGTTGGGTTCCTCCTCTCTCTTCCTCTCTGGTCTTCCGAGCCTCTCTCTCTCCCCTGCCTACGAACTCAGGCACGCTGTGCTTTCGATGATTATTTTGATGGATCGACACCTTAGGCTTTAACTCCCTCGCGGCGTTTACTCTCCTCTTTATCCCGTGGGGGGCATCTCGAGGTGCTGGTCGTTTGAGGACTATTTGTCAGTTTCGCACTAGCTGCTGCCGCGTCTCTCACTCTCTGTCGCCTGGGACGATGTCGTTGCCCTCTGGAGCTGCGAGAAATTGAACAATACTGATTTTTGCCGGCGTCGTTGCTAAAGCGCGTGGTAAAAGCTTTCAAGATTTTATTAAGCGTGGAATTATAGCCCCACGATATGTGCGTTTGCGCTTGTGCGTTACACTTTCCGCCAGTTTTATATCAGCCTCCCTCCCCGTAACTTCCAGATCGCTTATCTCACGCGCATACTCTCACTGTGGAAGGGGACGGGCGCACACGTGCCACGCGCGGACTAATAAGGACTAAGCTTCGACGCAAGCTATCTTCAAGGTTATGGGATTCAGCCTCGTGGCTAACACGTGGAGCGAGAGCGGCTAAGACCGAAACTCTCTTCCCTCGTTTTCTCGAAAGCACACATAACGTCGTCGGCATGAAAGCATTTTGCCATATCGGCTCCTTCGCAGATGCGTCACATATTCGGCTGACGCACCGTAAAGCCCTGGCTTACTCTTCTGCCCTCCTACGAGCGTGTATAATACGTTGAGCGACTGTCAAATCCGCCAACGCCTCTGCACTTTGAGCGCTGAATAATTTAGCGTAAATTTCAATTGTTTACAATCCACGGGGCTTCGGGCGCAAGGATCATTGAAAAATTGAGAAAAAAAACGGCATACAAGTTCAAGCCATCCTAGCGGCGCAGCAGTTCGGTACGTGACGTAACGCACAGAGGCACATGCTCTGGGGTGCTTCCGTGCGACATGAACCCCGGCTAATCATCGATCCAACATCTCGTGCCGGAGCTACTAACGCCTCGCATACCGCGAGCTGTAAATTTAGCAGCGGCCTGTAGAGCGGCGGCGGCGACTCAGGATCGAAGCCCTTCTCTCTCTCTCTCTCTCTATCTTAGTTGGTATAGCTCGGGTCGCACCCCTCGGCGCGTAATCGCGTGTCGCGGCGGGTCCGGTCTTTGCCAAGAGAGCGTAGCCGGCCCTCTATGTGTGAACGTATGTATACGTGTGTGTGTGTCGGCCGCCGCCAGACGCGCCTAGCACGCAAGGCTTTATCGATCGTCTCGGTCGTCGCGCGGCTGCTTCTCTCTCGGTCTCTTTCGCTCGTCATGGGAAAATTTTCTTGCTCCCCTATTCGCTCTTTCCGAGGCCGTACTAAACCGAGCCGAGAGTGAGCTTCTAGCATTCTCTCTGTCTTGCTCTTCTTTCGCTTTGGCGACGCGTCAATTTTTTTTTCGCGTCTGCGATACTAAGCCGAAACGTAGGCGTGGAAAGTCGTTGGAGCCCACCAAGTCGGTTAGGCTTGAAGATTAGACTTGTGGCTTTCATTCGGGGCATCGAGGTTAGAGAGAGATTTGAAATAATTTTGGCTTTGCGGTAAAGGAGAGAGAAAGAAGCCGTTTGGTAATCTTCCGTCGATCAAGTGAGCGATAGGGGCTTGCATACATTAAAAAAACGCGTTGTATTGGCGATTTATGGTAAGACGTGGAGCCGAGCGAAAGCTAATTGGAAAACAAAGCGAGCTGAGAGCCAAGGCCAAAAAGTCTGTGTGCCTTCTCTCTCGAGATGGAATAATTTTAATCGGTCGTACGAGGAAGCGAGCAACGCGCCCAAGAATCAAGAATGAGTGGCAACACTAACCGAGCACGCACGCACACACACACACTCAAAGTGAGTGTTTAGCGGCAATTGTGTGCGGCGATCGGCAGCTCACGAGATCCCGATCGAAATGAATCAATCATCACCTCTGACCTCGATTGGCCTTGTCTGTATCCATATACCAAGAAACTCCAATCTCTCTCTCTCTCTCTCTCTCTCTTTCGAGCTAATGAATTTCGACAAGAGGACTGGCTGCTTCTCGAGAAAGCAAGTCCAAAATCGACGGCGCACGTCCACGCGTCCCTCTCTCTCTCTCTCTCTCGATATCCGCACACGCTGCTCTCGCGCATAATTTACGAGCGTAGACGGAGAGCTCTGCTATCCCTCGGCCGCGACAGGGAGAGAGTGTGAGAACGACCACGATGACGTCCTTGTCACTGCGGCCGGCATCAAAAGCAGCGGCGCCTCTAGCTTCGCGGAATCTCCCGCTACAGCTGCCCCCCGACAAAGAAATCGACGATTTTTTGATTTTATAAATATATATATATATACATACAGCGCTGACAATCGGCTATACTACCTCTTTTTTTCTTTCCTTCGTTTCGCAACGGCGCGTTGGCCGAAAAATATCGAGTTTTACGCGCCTCGTTTTTTTCTTTTTTTACTATTCTCGACAGCGTGCGTGTGGCGTGTAGAAACGCGAGGATTTTTAGGAGATACAAGGTATAGCCGAGAGGAGGAGGTGAGAGATATTGGCGGCGCTACGAGTCTTTGAAGAGAGGTCTCGCAGGTAGCGCGAAGAGAGTCTGATAAATGTGGGCGGTAACGAGAAGTGATTATATTCGGCGATCGGAAACGAGAGCCGCGGACCAGCCGGTTGCTCGTTAAATATTCCATCGAGGCTATAACACGTATAGACAGAGATAAACAAGCATTCCAAGAAAGCGTGGCATATTAATCTGGCTTCCGCTTCTTTAATTTTCTCCGGGCGCGCTCGTATCGGCCCTAAGCCCCGAAAGCTCACGTCCCCGCTACATCTAAGCACACATTAATGAGTGCTTTTCTCTCTCTCTCTCCTCCATTATAGCACGTACAGTGGGAGATTGTGCTTTTTTCCCTCCAAGGCGTCCGGGTCTAGCGCCGCCACAACGACTAGCAGCGCCGAAGGGTGTAAGGCGGTTATCGATCGTCTCTGTGGCGGCGGCGGCGCAGTTATTACGGGCTCTCGCCTCGGCAGTCGCGCATTACAATGAGCCCCCCCGGACGCGCTACCATTTTCTTCTTTCCCTCCCCTCGCTTTCTCGCAATCTCCCGACTACGATGAATTTCGGATTCGTAGCCGGAGTGACTCATTATTGGGCGCCGCTCTCCGCAGGCCCTCTGATAAATCGGCTTCTTCTTTCGGCCTTTGCAAGAGGAAGGGACAGGGCTTGCGGGGAAAAAAGATCCGAGGAAAGAATAAGCAGTATGGAGGAGGGCTGCTGGAAACGTACGGGAGAGAGAGACAGAGCAGCGCGTGTGCCGAACGATAAGCGGCTTTCACCCCTCGCCGCGCCACCCCTCCGACGTTTTTCTCTTCGACGCGTATACACCATTGACGTGCTCTGGCTTTTTTTTTCGTTGCCGTAGACGTAGCAGTCACAACGTGTCTGTTCTCGAGAGCCGCACATACGTATATATACAATATCGTTGCGTAATGCTAATTCCCTCGGTTTTTTTTTCATCAATATTTAAAGAAAAAAAAAGGGAAAAGAAACGACCACCAAACTCGACAGCCGTGTCACGTGTGTACGAGTGTTTGGCGAAACAAAGCTGAAGAAGTGACGTGCCTGTCGGAGAGATCGACTTACAAAAGAAAAGCCAGAGGGATGGAGAGGTGGGCGGGCGGGGGGGGGGAGTGTTGCAAGAGTCAGTGGACGCTATTTTGCTTTTCTTTTTTTTTCCTCCCCATCGCGCGATTAATATGTGCACTTGCCACGTGTAGCCGTGTGAGTCAACGTTAGCCGGCTCTAGCTCGTCGTGCTCTCGACTCTTATCTTTTTCTCTCTCTTTTTCCACTTCTCATCAGAGGCTGTAGCCAACCGCGCACATACGTCGCTTGAGAATTCGCCCGAGCGCCAAGTATATTACTCCGTTGGATGATGCAGCTGCGTCCGGTATTAAAGGAAAAACGCCAGTCTCTCTCTCTCTCTTACTCTCCTCCTCCTTTTCTCTCTTCGTTTACGACGCGCGTTGAGAGTGAAAAATAGCTAAACGCGCGTGGGTGGGCAAAGAGTAAGATGCCGCTTAATGGCTATCGATTAATCGGTCATCTCGGAAAACTGTCCTTGCCTGCGCTGTGTTAATACGCAGCGATTACTCACTCACTCTCTCTCTCTCGGCGAGCCGAGATACGTGTACAAGCCACTTGAGCTGCTGTTAAAGCACAATCATTTATTTGAATTCCCATTTCGAATTTATCCCTTGGATAAGTTGTTAAAGAAAAAAGAGAAACCAACAGAGGTACGACAATAACAGAGGAATGTACGATTGTTTTTGCATATCTCATTACGAGTCCAAAATTTGCCAGAAGCCAAGCAGTGCAGAAAGGGACTTGAGAAGCTGTAAACGACGCAGCGAATGAAAAGTGTTTGTTACGTATCCAGCCGGAGAGAGCCGCACACATACGGGAGGCGCGAACGCGGGAGAGAGGAGAAAATGAGAGAGGAGTAGCCGCGGCGAACAAAGAGGCGTCTGAAAGAGCAAGAGGTAGAGGGGGCGAACAATCCGCGCGAGGGTCCTCCTCCTCCTTTGCTCGAGGCCTCGAATTTCATCTGTTCTCTCGGCGTCTTATACTTCTCGCGTCGGCGAGCTCGCTCTTCTTTCTTTTTTCCTTCCTCTTCTCTGCGATGTCGACGACATAGGCGGCGGCGATTCTCTATACTGCCTCGTCTCGTTTCTTGCCGAAAAATAGGGGAGTATTGTTGGCTGATGCGTTGGCTGTGTGAGAAAAAGAAAAACGGGAATGAGGGATTTCTATCCCCATCGTTCTCTAGCTTGTTCCTCCTTTTACCTATATCTCTTCTTTTTCTCTCGTGTGATAACATCGCCTGTTCTGATCTCTCTCTCTTTTTTAAAAGGTTAGGTTGTATGTGTCTGTGACATCATTGGCGGCGAATATGGTTTCGCAAGTTATGAGATAGATATTTCTTACTTTTCCAGAGGATTTGGCGTCTGGTGCGTGTGTAAGAGGTTGCGTCGGCTCTATTGGCTTTTCTTCTTTATTCGAAACATTTCTTTTCTTACCGCAAGAAATCTATCGAAGTAACGTGGGAAATTCTTATTTACAACATTCCGTCGCGGCAATAAAAAATTTATTAGCCATTCAAATTATTCGTCATTTGAATCGTGTAATCCTATTGTGCATCTATCACAGTTGAGTACCGAGTGTGTGCGTGTGTGTGTTTAGTTGAAAAAATAATCCATTAAAACTAATCCAATTTAGAAAATCTCGTTTTCCCCGAGAGCCCCGAACAAATCAGCTCGTAAAAGCAATCGGGCTTTAAGTAGTAACGAACAAACAGCCCACAGATATCGGGCCAGTGGCCCCTACGCATATTCTAACGCGTGTTACGCTATACACACAGCCCTTCGGAAAAACGTTACGCGCCTACTAATGCTCGGAGGTTGTATCCAAGCCAGAAAAAAATAAGGGGTTGTCGCTTTGAGATCGGCCAAGCCTAACGTGTATTCCATCGTACAGCACCGGCTCTAGATTGCAGACGCCGCGGGGTTAGTACACAGCAGCAGCTTTTTTCCTCTCGCTGCTGCGTTGGGGAGGGTTGTAGAAGAAAAAGAAACGAGTAGAGCGGAGAGCGAGTACACAAAGCCAGCCGGGCGCTGAGGAGGTGGCGTGGAGAAGAGGAGGCCAAGAGAGAGAGGGAGAAAAAGAGGCCTGTGGAAAGAAGGGAGTAAATTAAGACGGGCGCGAAGAACGAAAATTGCGTCTCGAGCGCGCCCGAGGGGTGGTTCTCTCGTCTCGCTCTCACCATACTCAAGTTGGTAGCCTTGGCGTCAGCGTTGTCAAAGTCGCCAACGTCGTCGTCGTCGTGGGTACGGCCGTTTTATTTATTCGCATGCCGAGGGGAAAAGAAACGGGCCGTGCTTACGCAGACGAACACGCGCGCGCACAAATCCACACATACACACAGAGACGCAGATGCAAACGAGGGCTCGCGTGTACGAGGGAGCGAGCAGCGCTGCGGAGGCTTATGGGGTAGCAACAAGCCCTCCATGCCGTCTGGCAATCAATATATAACCGGCTTGCCGGCTCGAAAGCGAGCCCGAGCTTCGGCGTTGCGGCCTGACTCTATACTCGCCCGGCGAATCCCCACAGCTGTTGGCACAGCTGATGCTAGAGCGCAGGATAGGAAGAGAGAGAGGGAGAGCAAGACCGGTATTCGTAGTCGCAACCCCCCTGTACAGCCCAACTGTACGAGAGAGAGAGGGAGGGAGAACGAAGGAGACTTGCGCGCGGTTTATTGGCCCCGCGAGAGCATCAAGAGAGAGAGAGAGAGAGAGAGACAATAAAAGTGCGCGCCGCGCGACCCTGAAAGCCTTTTAAGAGGATCCTGTCGACCGGACTGATTCCGATCGCGGATATGTGCAAAAGGGGGAGAGAGAGCGTTGAGACTTTGTAACCGGCGCCCTTCTGGGAAAAGTCTCGTTGCTCTCTCGCTCTTGCCTGCGCGCGCACTCTCGGCAAATTGGACCGCACGAAAGCAAAGTCCAGAGATGCATGGAGCCTTTTTTTTCTGCCATCTCTCTTTCTCTCTCTCCTTCTTTCTCATTGTAGCTTTCGTAGGCCGATGGGCTCGATCTAATTGCCACTTTTGCTCGTTTTGCATAAGTGAGATTTATACGATAGGCATGCTCAGTACGAGAGGGGAGTATTCTCTCTCGCTCGATAGGCTTCAGTCGCTAAGTTCGTAGGCGGAGACGGACTGTTGCAAAGTACATTATGTGTTTGAAATGTTTATGGAAATGGAGCAAATGGAAGTTTGTAAAATGTTGCGATTGATTATCGTAATCGCGATGTTTAACGGATGACGAGTGTTGGTCGAGACTTGCGGGAACTCGGACGAAGTGGATATGTTATACAGCGAGAAAGAAAGTCGACGACTTAGTTTAATTCTTGCGTCGGAGGCTCGTTAGTGTCACGCCGTCTAATCGTCTCTAATTGATTCTCCGCTGAGTTCTGCACCGATGGTGTTTAGAGAACGGAACAAGGTTAACTCCTCGAGCTTCCAGTGTGTATGCTGAGAAGCCGCCATAAATCGAAATATCGATTCTATACCTTATAGACCAGATTGAGAGGCGAGTGTATTGCTCAGAAGTGACGATCGGATTGCTCCGCGATCACTTGTTTGTACACGCCTATAGCCTTGTTTTGGCTTGACACACAAACACACACACACGAAACCTCAAGCGAGCATGGCTTGGAAAGATAAAGACGTTTTGCAAAAAGGTTGAATTCATAACGATTTTAACGATCGGCATTACAAAATGTATATCTCTCTAATCTTACATAAACGTGCGGCCTAGAATCGAGAGGAGCTGGCGCGAGCGTTTCTCGCCAAGCTGTCGCAATTACTACCCGCCTGTAAATTATTCATTATCGCATCGAGTCCTCCTCGTCGACGCTCCTCTCATCTCTCCTACCTGCCCGAGAATCGTGTTTCTTTTCTCTCCGCGACTTATCATCGACCTTCCCTTTTCTCTCTCTCTCTCTCTCTCTCTCTCTGTGTTCCCTACATTTCTCCCTTCTCCACCTATTTTCACACTCGAGCGATTCTCCTCCGCTGTATAGAAGAGTAGTCGGTTAGCTTCACGCTTGGTCGGGCGTCAATATCGACAGCTGCTCTGCCGGTTAGACCGCCGCCGCCAACAGCCGGAGATAGACTCTCTTTCGTCTATTCGACGCGCGAGAATCGAGCGGTCAAGGGAGTTGCTCGCGCGTCGTTATCGCCTCGTTCAAACAAAATTGCCAGTGACGCGTGTGCCCGGAGAGCCTTAACGAATCTTCTTGAGACAATTTCAATGTCACTTTTTCCTCCTTGCTCAGTGGGAACATTTGAAAACGAGTCTTTTCGAGTAGCTTTGGAAGCTGTGCATCATAAAGACTTGCCGGCGTATGTCGTGGAGGTCAAGTAGGGTAAAAAATAAGAATAATCCGCAGAGTCGAGAGAGAGAGAAAGAGAAAGACGGATTCGCCCATGAGGCGTGTGAGTCACTTTTACCGTCGTCGGGTCGCTCTCTTTTGAACCTCCGGTCAATTCTCATTGACTGAAATAACACACACAGTCGGCTCCTCTTTTTTACGAGCTTTCTCCTCGAGGTTATGTGATTCGCGCACAAGGCCTCTCTTCTCGCCGTTGTTTCGTCCACACGTATACACATACATAAACGAGTGGGAGAGGGAAAAAAGGAACGAGGAGTCTTTTTTTCTTTTGCCCCTTTCCTGGCTTCCCTCCTACCGCTGTCAAGGACGCAGGGAGAGGCCTGATCAATAATATAATTCGCTGGGAGAGAGAAAGAGAAGGAGCAGCCACCGAGAGACAGGTTGTTTATAGAGCCCTACACGTGTAACGTGACGTCGTATGTCTTTCCGCGAGCGTCATTGTCTTTCTCTGCGCTTGTCTTTCACGCGTCTCTGTGTACGGGAGCTTAAGCAGCGATGGTAATAACGCCGTTGCCTTGGGGACTCGGCTTGACGGCTGTCTGGGGCAAAGTCCTCGATTAGTCCTGCGGATGGCGTATTCGCATATAAGCTTGAAAAAGCTTGCGGGGGCTTAAGACGCGCAACGCCGGTTATAAAGGTGTGTGGAATTTAGGAGAGAACGCCTGACGTCTGTTGCTTCTATTTTGCCAACGAATACACGCACCAAGGGAGATTTTGCTTTTGTTCCAGGGCGATAGAATGTTAATTTCGATTTTGACACGTTCATTTAGTCCCGTGTACTTCGGAAAGAGGAAAACTCGCACGTCGCCTAATATAGTAAAATAACGTTACACAATGGCAACAACTTATTGACGCGCACCTCTCAATCGTTATCCAAGGATTAAATTATTCTGCTCGCGAGGGATAATCGATAAAATTGACTTTCTCAAATTACATAGTCTCTACCGGCGAGAGTCGCTCTAATGTGAATTGAACGGAATCCTCTATTACGACAAATCGTCTCCTGACCTCCAATGCCACGACACAGACCGATACACGCAGCACATTGGAAACAAAAATAAAATAAATAAAGTCTGTTCGTTCTTGTTTATAATCAACGTAATCCAATCGATTTTCCTCAATCGTCGCTCATAAGTAAAAAAGCAATGAAAACCTATGCTAAAAGTATAAAGGCGCGCACAGAGAGCGAGTAAAGCGGCAGCAGCGCGGGAGTCTTGCCGCGCAACCGTTGGCGAAGCAGCCGACCACGTTGAAAGGTGGCTGGGGAGGGGGTGGGGGTAGAGGAGCGGCGGGCGTCGCGGTGTCAGTGGAGTTCAATCTTAATATAGTGTGACCCCCACCACAGGCCGTCCGCTTGCTTGCGCGCGACGACGACGACGACGACACACGCGGCTGAGAGACGTGCTTGTGTGCAGTCCGCTTATATACACGCGGTCCTCTCCCGGCGCTGCTATATCCGCTGCGCCGCTGCTGCTATGCCGTGAAGGCGAGCAGGAGGGAGGAAAAAAGAGAGGAGCAAAGAGGAGGAGGAGAGGAGAGGGGACGGTTATGTAGCTTGTCAGCGTGACTCGTCGCCGGCTGCTAACTGCAGCTCTCTTATAAATACGCGTTCGAGAGAGCCGAGGGCGACCCGATGCATTTTGCTCTTTGTCGCGGCGATTTGCCTTTGTTTCGGGTCCCGAGGGGAAGGGGGAGAAGTATAAGAAAGCCGTGTGTCCTAGGCGGTCCACGTGAGAGCGCGTGTAGCTAGCTCATGTCCACGTGACACTCCCGTAAATGTTTCACGAGAGAATCGGTCTGAAAATGAAATCTCGGAAAAACCGAAAGGTGTCCTATACAGATTATTTTGCCACAGCTTGATCGCGCCGTAATAAAAGCGTACTCCACGCGGCGTTCCTTATCCGACGCGCAGGCAAGCTTCCGCAAGCTCCGTATCTAGGCTCGCTTGTACATCAGCAGTTTAGAGTCGTTCTCGGCGGTGGACACACACACACACTTCGCAACTAGCAACAACTTCAGCCACAGCGTTTGTCTGTTACTACTGCAGCGCTCTCTTTCTCTCTCTCCCCTTTGTGCAGCCGCGCGTAAAGCCGGCCGAAGGGAGAGGCAAGGGGTGGCGCGCGCGCGCAGCCTGCAGAGAAGGCCAGAAATTCCGCTCGAAAATAGATCGATGACACTCGTCCGAGAGCAAGGGAGACGTGGCTTTCTCGCTTGCGCGCGTTTATCTGGCGCACTTATACGAGCGTCGCGCGAGTGTAGCCCACAGATAAAGCCGGCAGCAGCAGCGCGAGGGCGAGGGGAGGAGAACGAGGGGCTCTCTCTCTCTCTCGAGGTATAGCTGGATGTGCGTGCATGCTCGCTCGGGCGCGCGCGCTCACGCGAGTCACTCTGAAATAACCGCGCCGCCGGAGAGCGCAAGGTGCAATGCACGCGCGCGAGCTCCGTCTTCTCTCTCGCTCTTTCTCCCCACTTCCTCTCTCTCTCTCTCTCTCTCTTGGCACTCTGCGTCTTCTTCTTTCTTCGCGCCGCAAGCTCTCCTCTGCCGCGCAGCTCTTTACTCCTTCTGTCTCTGCTCTCTCTCTCACTCCCTCTCTCTTTCTTTCTGCGTCCGATGTTCTTTTATGGCGCTCCGGGGGATTGTTGCTACCACCACCACGACTGTACACGAACCGCGCCAACAGCGAGACGCTACTACTTCTGCTAAGGCCGTGCGTTGTTGTTGTCTTTTTATTTTCCACCTCCTTGAGCCGCGAGGGGAGAGAGAGAGAGACCCTGGGAGAGTTTGCGGGGCCTCCCTCCTGTTATGAATTCCTTGGGTTCTGGAATTTCTGGCTTTTTGCTCGGCGAGATGTAGTCGACCGGATACGCCGAAAAAAAGAAGGAAAAAAAAAGACAGAAAGAAAGACGACGGATATAAACGATTGCCAACGCATGTTTATGTGCGCGAGCAGCTCATGGTCGTTTTGCCGGAGCGTGTGTCGCTCTGAATTTTACCCGCGACCAGCTGTTCGCCGAGCGCGACTGTCCGACGAACAAAGATTCTCGTTTGTCTACTCGGAATTATTAGGTCATCCGTGAGAATTGATAAGCATATAAAGAAGAACGCAATGGGATTGGGCTACTCGCTCGACGGCGCTTCTTATCACCGAGAAATTCCCTGGACTCCGATATCAAGCTCTTGGCTCAAGGACAGAGAGTCGTCGCAAAGGAAGAGCCGGTTTACTCTTACGCCCTCTCATTGCCAGATGAGCCTGAAGAACGCAACGTTTAGACGAACGATTTTTCGAAAAAAAAATAATGGCATATTATTGTTGAAAAACCTATTTAATAACGTAAAAATAGGTTTACAGTGCAAAAAAAGCGATAAAAAAAATTA
>JAPYYQ010001071.1:0-40789 GCA_030522585.1 Anagyrus pseudococci | reverse complement strand
ATAAAAAAACTTACTCCTGCCCATAAGAGCCCGTGTTGTTTTTGATTTCAGCGGACGCCATCTTGAATGTAGGTTATACACACATCTTACATCCCAATAAACTTACATACTTAGTCATTCGGCTCCGGTTCGTCACGAATCGGTTATCGGAGCAATGCTAGCTAACTATCTTGGAGCATCGCGTTTGCGCGTCTACTTGAAAAAATGTAAACATCATTGCTAATTCCAATTGTCAATTTTTTAGATTTTTTTCTTTCCATCGGGCGTCTTTTAATATTTGCAACATTTCATTCTTGAATTTATTTTACGCTTAACTGACTACTTTGTTTAACTTCATCGAAAATTTAAGATTTCCGTTTTGTACGTATCAATAATATTGATAATACGATGAAGAGACACTAACGGATATGAAACGTCTAATTGTAAAATAAAATTAATGAATAATAGTCGTACGTCAGTTGCGCACACTAAATGATAATTTGTTATTATCTTTCTATTGGAAAAATCATACGTAAAATGCTGTGATTATAAGTTTATGATAATGGCAATATTGAGGTCGCAAGTAGTGGTACTACATTATTTCTATCTGCGTCACAAGCAGGAAATAAAAAAGAAGCAACTACGAATTTTACATCGACAGCGTTCGATCATTTTTCATTGATATTAAAATTTCTGTTTAAAAATACCAAATCATTATTTCATTGGAGTACAACGATATTTCAGTTCGATGAAACGATCGAGAAGGCAAATATTGGTAAAAGCAGCTTTATGAAATAAAACAGGTCGCGTTTAAAGTGATATTTACATTTGGTATATGAAACAGTTGAACAACAATAGTTAATTAATTTTACGTAAAAACTCAAAATAATCTTGACTAACTCAAATAATGAACAGCTTCAAGAACAAAAGAGTTTAAAGTCCAAAAAGTTCAATAACAGCCGTTGAAATCAATCAAAGCCGATAACTTAAAAAAAAAAAAAACTAGAGAACAAGAGGAAAAAAAGAAAGCGAGAGGGTCGGATGAGGGGAGGGAGAGAGAAAACTCGGAGCAGCATTTCGAGACTAGGCATTTAATGCGCTTACGAGTCCATAATTTGTCGGTCACGACCGTGACTCGAAAACTAAAGGAAGAATCACGGTCGCCGCTGCGGCTCTCTTACTCTACTTACTGCACCGCATTTAGAGTAGCGCAAACTGGGGGCCGTGGATATAAACTACAAAACATTAAACACTTTTTTTGGTATTTCTGTAAATTGTGGCCTAATCGGCGGCAGCGACGACAAGTGCGCGTATATTTGTGTCTCTTCTCTTCAACTACAATCAACGCGCGCGCACTTGTTCTCCACTCGGGCGAGGAGCCACTTGTACGCGTAGAACCTTGGAGTTTGGAGTCGGCGTCGTAGAGGAGGACGGAGCTAGCCAGTCATCATCGCGGTGACAGAGCAACATTTTTCCAGTCTCCATCTACTCAAAATATAGCTATATACTACACGAGCGACTCTGCGCTCCGGGGAAAAGAAGCCTCTTTCGGCGCGCGAGTGAGAGAGATAGAGTTGATGGCTTTGCATTGCCGCCACAGAAGTATCTCCGTGTAATAGGCGCTCGCGCACGCACAGCGCGTACGAGCAGCGAGCTCGGATACTCGGATTATTATCTGCGCGGGAGTGGGAGAGAGAGGGGGAGAGCGGACGACGGCGAGGTTGTCTCTCTCTTTCTCTCGGGATCGCGCGGTACGGGGCGCTCCTCCTCGGCAGCAGCTACTCACTCACTCACATATACGTGTGCTGCTGCCCTGCCGTGCTGCATGGCCGCATAGCTGCCGAGCGCGCGCGCACGGCCCGCTGTACCGTCGAAAATAGACATTAAAGGTCCTCGGGGAGAAGAGCGGAGCAGCATCAGCAGCGACAGCAGCCGCACGCGCCCACGCACAAGACACAAGCTGCCAGGACAATGATGCAACAGGAGGTCATGTCCAAGGCGGAGGAGGTCGCCGACCAGGTGAGACTATATTTACAGCCTCGAGAGCGAGCGCGGCAGGGCTGTTGATCAGCTCGCGCTCGCTCTAGCTCCCAAGCTCCGCGGCCGGCGCCTCCTCGGTCCCCGGAGCCCAATTCGCCTCCTCGGCTCCCAACTTCCCCTGCTCCCCGTCGCACTTGCCTCTGCCGGCCTCCGCCGCTCCCATAGCGGCAAGGACCTTGACACACGCGCGCAGCCGGACACGCAGCGTTCCGACCGTGAGCACGTGCGACTCGCGGTATCCGGAGCGCGGCCCCTTGGGCTTGGCTCGTTTTCGCCAACTTTTCCGCGGCCGCAGGTTAGCCCGATACTCTCGCCGGCTGTCGAGCTGGCGCTAGCCTGTAGCTGACTTTGAGCCACCATATGCCCGGACTTTGGTAGCGCCGGCCGAGTGCTCCGGAGCGCGGAGTTGCGAGCGTACTTACGTCGCACGCGGCGATGACGCTCGCCTCGAGCCTGGGAAATGCATTAATTTTTCCAGGCTTTCCGAAATCGATTCCTTAAATAAACATATAGACGACTGCTTATCTCTCGTCTGACCTCTTACGACAGAAACGTGGCAATATTGAATTACCATACATGATCGCTTTCGGTCACTTTCACAGACCTACTTATGTATTAAAATATGGGACAACTTGCCTGATACGCGATCTCTACGCTTAACTCCGTTTTTAATTTGTTTGAAAAAATATTAATGATTATTTTGCATTATTGACGCTCGGATACTCATTTGTTTTTGTTTCAACCTTTTAGATCATTAGAAATGGAAAGCATATACTTCCAACACTGGCCCGAGTATGTCTGATTGCCACATTCTTGGAGGATGGCATCCGAATGTGGGTTCAATGGAACGAGCAGAGAGAGTACATGGATATGTCTTGGGGCTGTGGAAAATTCTTGGCTACTCTGTTTGTTCTGATAAATTTGGTGGGACAGCTGGGAGGCTGTGTTGCAGTCATTGGAAGGTGGAAAGTCAGTATAGCTTGCGGTGTACTTTTCTTCATTGTGATTCTGCAGACATTTGCATACAGCATATTATGGGACATGCAATTCCTCTTCAGAAATTTGGCTCTTATTGGTGCCCTGCTATTAGTTCTAGCAGAATCTAAAGCTGAAGGAAGATCATTGTTTGCTGGTGTACCATCTCTTGGTGACAACAAGCCAAAAAATCTTCTCCAACTTGCTGGAAGAGTACTTTTGGCCTTTATGTTTGTCACTTTGATCAGATTTGAATGGTCTTTCTTCCAAATTATTCAAGATGTTTTAGGAGGAATTTTGATGGTTTTGGTGACTATAGGATACAAGACTAAATTGAGTTCCTTATTGCTTGTACTTATCTTGACAGCTCTTAACTTTTATCATAATGCTTGGTGGGCTGTTCCAGACTACAAACCACTTAGAGACTTCTTGAAATATGATTTCTTCCAAGTAAGTAAATTTTATTAAAATATACATAATTTTTGAAAAAAATATTTTATTTTTTTTAACTTTTAAAATTTGTTTTCTAGACCCTCTCTGTGATTGGTGGATTGTTGATGATTGTATCATTAGGTCCTGGAGGCGTTTCAATGGATGAACATAAAAAACGGTGGTAAAATCAAGATACTGACAAACATTGGCAAATTTCCATTCCTCTGGTTTTTAACAGTTCAATCATCTGGAGTGTATGAACATTACATGAGAAAGCAATGAAAAGAGTGTGCATAATAAATGATAGATGAGTAATGCTTATGAAAGTTCAGATTGTACAAGAAAAACTGATGCTCTTATTAAAATGAACTGAGGCACTTTGTAAAGGATAAACTTTAATCATACATAAACGACGACGAGATGCCTTAAAACATTGAAAAATACAACAATGGACTAAGACTAATTTATAATATAAAAAAATAATAGCTTGTACATAAGAAAAAACATTTGTCATAAACAGTGTAATCTTGGCACATTTTAAAAATTTTTATTTCTTGTTTTTGGGTCTATCTGTCATTTTTCAGATGGTTTAGCCCTTTTTTTAAGAATATTGTAGAGTTTTTTTTAATTCATATGAAAATCTTCCACTAAATTGTAATTTTGTGTATGCTACAACTATGTATTATTTTTGTTATGTTTGTAAACTGCGTATAATTATCGGCACATCGTCGATATCTTCGAGTCGTTGTAAATAAATTTTCAATTTCAATAATCAGGATCTCATTAAATGCAGCTTGGTGGAAAGCCCTATATGACGTCTAATAATAACGCTCTAAAATAAACGTTGCTTAAAATAGTACATAGGCACTGTTTAAATACTCTTGCTGCTACACGGTTACACCTAGTTTTTACAATTATAAAAATTAAAAATTTTCACTGATTAGTTGAGTGATATTAAATATTTTGTTAAAATAATGAGAATTTTAATGGGAAACAAATCTAATTCAGTTATTCAAAAAGGAGCAACATTTTTAGTGACCAAACCATTTATCTATGTATTGAGAGTGTATTACCGACACAATCATTGTGACCATTGTTTTAAAAAGGAGTAAGTAATTTTTATCATTAATTAAGGAAGTCATGTTTTCAAAAAAGAAAGAAAATAAAGTTAAAAATTTTTTCTACGTCTGTCTTACTGTTATTAAAAAGTAACATTTTAAAACTAACTTGTTTTCTGATATTTTACACAATAAAATATTTATTTTATCCTGTTTTGTAATTAAATACTATTACATAAAAGGAATATTATTCTAATTAATTTTTAAACGAAACGTTCTAAATCGTTACACACACACACACATACACATACATGCTGGCGTCTGCTAGATACAATCGTTCCATTCAGGTTATGTTAGTTTGTTTGCTATTTAACTTGGGTTAGTCTGCTTAGGCTTACATGTAAATGTAACTAACATTTTAATACAATTTCCTTGTAAGAATTTTTTATAAACCATGAAATGCAGATTAGAAAAGGAGATTGCTTAATTAATTCAAAGCCTTTTGCGTATGTCTTAAGTTCAAAACATAAAGATAATCATTGTGATTTCTGCTTCAGAAGGTAAAGCATCATTAACTTTTTGCCCAAAAAATTATTTTTCTGAAAAATCTGTATAACTTTTTTTATAATACTTCTTTTTAAATTTTAGTGGAAAACTTTTAAAATGCTCAGGTTGCCAATATGTGTATTATTGCGACCGCAATTGCCAGAAAGAGTCGTGGTCTATTCACAAATCAGAGTGTGCGAATCTAAAAAAGATTCTACCGCGAACTATACCCGATGCAGCGCGATTAATGGCTCGAATAATTATAAAACTCCAAAAAGGTGGAAGCGAAGAAAAAGAATTTTATACAAAGTCTTCATTTAGAAAATTCAAGGATCTGATGTCTCGTAAGTGAAAAAAACACGAAAATTATACTGAGAACAAAAGTTGATCATTTTTAATTATATTTTTAGATTACACGGATGTAAAAAATGATCAAAAGCGTATTGAGCATTTTGTATCTATATGTCAAGTCTTAGAAGAGTTCATGGGGGGTGATCAACTGCCAAACTCAGCAGAAATATTAGGATTATATGGGCGTGTTTGTGTCAATTCATATAACATATTAGATTCAGATATGAACAGTATTGGTGTTGGTATTTATTTAGGACCCTCTGTGATAGATCATAGTTGTAAACCTAATGCTGTTGCTGTATTTGAAGGTACAACTATACAAATTAGAGCTCTTGAAGATATACCTACCTTAGATTGGTCACAAGTATAATATTAAATTTATTAAAATAAAATTAGATATTAGATTTAATTATTAATTGAATGTTATTTATTTAGATACGTATATCATATATTGATGTTTTAAATACAACAAATACAAGACGCACAGAACTCCAAAATACCTACTATTTCTTGTGTGATTGTGCTAGATGCAAGGAGCCTGAAGTATTTGCAACTGCAGCTATTTGTTTGTCATGTAAAAATGCATGTGATATAAAAGAAGAATCCTGTTCTCATTGTGGTAAAAAGATTTCTTTATCCTTTAAAGAAAAATTTAAAGAAGTTACTGAATTTACTGCAAGTCATCTTGAAACCATGAAAAATGTAGCTTGTATCCTTTTTATTCAAACCATGTAATAAATCTTTAAAAATATTATGTTATTAATTTCTTTAATAAAATATTAATAGATCTTGACATTAGTAAAACATGTCTCAATAAACAAAAAGGTGTATTACATCCTTTAAATATTCAACATGTTAGAACTGTAGAATCAGCATTTGATGCTGCTGTTAATTTAGGATATTGGGAAGATGCTGAAGGTTTTGGTGTTCAACTACTGCCAGGCTATTTGTAATATTTGATTTATCTAACAAATGATACAACATTATTAAATAGATTTTATAATATTTTTGTATTTTTTTCAGACATTATTATGGAGAATTTCATCCCTTAACAGGTATATTATATTTAATGCTAGGAAAAATCCAGTTACATGTATGTAAGGCAAAGCCAGCCTTAGAATCATTAAAGAAGGCTGATAAAATACTTAGAATTACCCATGGAGAAAAACATTCTTTATTCAAAGAAAATTTGAAGCCATTACTTTGCCAAGCCACAATGGAGAGTCAACAATGAAATTTATATAGCCAATTTACCAGGGTACCAAAATAATAGTGTTTACAATTGACTGAATATTTTACTATTTTTTATTGTTTTAATTGTACACAATGCTTTTATAAAGTGTTGAATAAAAATTTTAAAAAAGACTTGCCTAGTCTAATATTTCAATTGTCTAAGCAACTATCAAACTTTGAATTCAAATTTTTCTATCTATAAGGAAATAAAAAAAAGTTTCCTTGAAAAGTTTAAATTTACCGGGAAATCGCACATACACGCATAAAAAGCTATAACCTACACAAGTATTGAAAGTATAGATTTTGTATTGCGATTACGCACACACGTAACGTAACAAGCAATGGCGTTTATACAGGTTAAGTGTGTATAAGATGCCAGCTCTGCTATCAGCTGTCAGACCACCGTTAAATTGGTCTGATATGATAGCAGTTGCTTTAGTTTTAGTGATTCGTTAGTTTTTCGCTATTATTAATATTATTTTTTACTCGTATTTATCATGTAAATTAATATATTTACGTAAGTACGGCGTTTTTATGGTTCGATATGAAGCCTATCAACTTACAGCTGGAGATTTTGTTACACTTACTTTCACTGATTGATTTCAGATATTGTTTGTTATTCCGTCGTTGGAGTGCCGTTAGAGATTCATTAAATAGTTTTATAACTGGTCAAACAAAATAATCAAAAATGTTTAACGCATTCAAGAGATTAGCTGGAAAGTCTGAGGGAGTGACTTCCTCCCAAAGACCAGCACATCAGTCAATGCCAAGTAATTTACAAAAAAAATTTGCAAAGGGTGTCCAATATAACAGTAAGTAATATATTCTCTTTATTATACATTTTATTGTACTTCTAGTAAGATCAATATGTTGTGTTCCCAGTGAAAATAATCATAAAAGGTGACAGAAATGCTGGAAAAACCTGTTTATTTCATAGACTGCAAGGTCAAAAGTTTGTTGAAGAGTATTTACCTACAGAAGAAATTCAAGTTGCAAGTATTCAATGGAATTACAAAGCTACAGATGATGTTGTTAAGGTAGAAGTGTGGGATGTTGTTGATCGTGGTAGACGCAGAAAAAAAATGGAAGGCCTAAAGATGGATAATATTATATCTGCTGAAAGTATTATTGAAGAACCAGCTCTGGATGCTGAATTCTTGGATGTTTATAAAGGAACAAATGGTGTTATACTTATGATGGATATCACAAAACAGTGGACATTTGATTATGTTCAACGAGAACTTCCTAAAATACCCAGTCACATTCCAGTCATTGTTTTGGGTAACCACTGTGACATGGCTCATCACAGAACTGTAACTTCAGATCATGTCACATACTTCATTGATTCCCTTGGAGAAAGAACAGCACAAGTAAGATATGCTGAATCCTCTATGAGGAATGGATTTGGATTGAAATTGTTGCACAAATTTTTCAACCTTCCGTTTCTACAATTGCAAAGAGAAACACTTTTACAACAATTAGAAACTAACAAGGAAGAAACTCTTTTGACTGTTCAAGAATTAGATTTGTATCAAGAAAGTGATGATGCAGATTATAACAAATTTTTAGATCATTTAGTAAATAAAAGAAGAGCTATGGCAGATTCTGTTTCTGCAACTGCTCTGGTTCCAAATGTTACATCATCTTTGAGTCCTCATGGACAAATTGGTCAAATGGGTCAAATAAATCCAGGAGTGCCTATTGCAAGAGTTTTAGGTCCAATTGGTGGAGGTAATCCGATACCTGTCAAAAATATGGATCAAAAATTACTTGCTAAAAAGGAAACACCAACCCAAGCAAATTTAAACAATAATAATAGTAAACCAGAACAAACAACTTTACAAAGCAGCACGAGTGCACCAGAATATTTAAATAACAAAGGAGTCTCTAATAATAGTTTAGATAAAAAGGATCTAAATGTTAGACCCCAATCATATATATCAAGATCCTCTAATAGAAAGGAGTCAAGTTTAGAAAAAGAGAAATCAGATGATTCCAAGTTTAATAATACTCCAATTACAAGTGTTGAAGATTTTGTGCCCGATGATGGTTATCTTGACAGATCATTTTTAGATGATAATAGTCAATCAAACTCTCAAGCCAGCCAAAAGAAGCAATTAGATTCTGATAGGTATGTACAATAATGTTTTTTATTATATATTTGATGATTTAATTTAATTAAATTACATACATTTAAATATAGTGATACTGAAACACCAAATCCTCTTGTGGCTGGATTTGAGGACGACTTATCATCAGCAGATGAAACACCCATACCTGTGCAGCCAAAGTTGACAGAAAATCCACTTAGTAAGCAAAGAAATAGACGCGGTGAAATTTCTTTAGGAGCCGAGTCGAAACGTGATTCGATGTCGTCCATAGAGCAGGAATTGCAAATTGCTAATAAATTACGTATAGACGATCAAAATGATGGAAATTCGGATGATACTTTTGATAGTTGGCTTGGACGGGACACTAAATGGAGACAGAGCCCAGAAGGTGGTGAGGATGTTAGTAGTAATGTTAACGCGAAAAAAGATAAACTTGACATTAGCGATAAAAGTGTGGACGCTAGTGTCACCAGTTCAAATGTTCATCTTGAGCTACTGGATAACAATAGCATACGTCAGTTAAGCTCTAACAGCAGTAGTCCAGTCATGAAAGAAAAAAAGAAACATAAAGAGAAGGTACTAGTTTTATGATTTAAAATTTTATTGCAATATGCGTGCAACGATTTTCACAATAAATAATCAATATATTTTGCAGTCTGAAGAAAAGGAGAAGAAAAAGAAGAAAAAGTCGAAAGATAAAGACAATGATAAATCGGAAAAGTCAGAAAAGAAAAAGCGAAAATCTTTAAAAAAAGAAGAAAAGAAAAAACGAGATGAGCTGGAGGAATTTTTAAATGGTACAAGTACGCATGTTGATGTTGAAGCAGCTTACGAAGCTATATAGCCGAGTTATGTTTTTGTAACTTATTTTTTTTTTTTTTTTTATAAATACTCCTTTTTTTATTCAAACTTACGTAAGTTTGTAAACGATTGCTTCCAGCCTTTTAACAACAGTTAAGATCACAAATATCGTTGATCTCTTATAAAAGACTAAAACTTAATTATTGCATTTGACATCGAAAATAATAAGGACTTAATGGTTTAAATAGTTTTCATTCCAGGTAGATTTATTACGTTATTTATATATACAAGAACATGAAAAATATTTAACCAAATCTGGTAATGTTATGAATATTTATATACTTTACTAATTTAAAAAAAATCACGTCCAAAAGTAAATGTATGAAATTGTATTGTTGTGTATTCAAATTATTATTGTTTATAAATGTACATAATCTATATAGGTGTTCTATTTCATTAATATGAAAAAAAATGAAAAACTCCAAACAAATGCTTTTGTGTATTTCATATCGAAGTCTTTCCTTTTGAAAAACCTGAAAATTCAAACACCAATGACCTACAATCGCGAGTCTATTTACAATTCATTAAATACTGAAATTTACATTTCATGCTTTGTGCCATACAGCCAATGCAAATGAACTAGTTTTACTAAAAAAAACTGAATACGAAATGTATTTAAAAAATCCCTTAAAAGCATTATCTGTTTATTTAGTATGATTATAAGTACTGCTTCAGTAAATACAATCATTATTTAAAGAGATTTTAAAAAATTACGCAATTACGCAACTAATGGATTCATTATTAATTCTAAAAGTATATCGCAGTATTAATATGTAATATGCCTGATTTTGATACACATTTATTTTTTTTGGAATTTTTCAAATAAATAAACTATTTCAATCACTTGGATTGCGATATTATTTATCTTGTTGATGTAACTGGAAGAATAAAGAAGTAATTTTTAAATTACTTTTTTATTCTTTATTACAAGAAAAATGCCATTTGCGAGTTTTATAACGATGAAAGTGCGGTAATTTTATATTACGTATTCGCCTAACTCAAATGTCAAGACGCGTATATCAATCTTGCTTAAAAGTAATCTCATTTTCAAGAATAATTCAAATTTTATAAGCTTTGGTCGATATAATTACTACTGCTTCGTAACTAAATTTGACAATTAAAATTTTACATTCTTTACTGTTCCAACAATTAATATATTAATTTTTTATTTAATCCGACAAAAGTAATCGGTATAGGAGCTCTTATTCTCATTAGACGATAAAAATTCAAATTCATAATCAACATTTGTACAGTAAGGAAAACAAGTAAAAATTTACAACTGCATAATCCCCATGTGCGGAGTATAATAAATCAAGTGGTAAATCAGATGGTATTGTTTAACAGGAACGATAGCTCGAGGCAAATTGATTTTCGAGATCTTCAGAGACATCGCAGGCTTGGCGCTTAGATCTGCGTGCGGCCCATTTATTGACCCAGATATACCCAGCCGATAATCCAGAGAGTCATATGGTTGAATAGGGAGGGAGGGCACGGCCGCGAGATGCCGACAGGCACACCGGGGCCACGGGCGGCCAGGTCTATTGCGCGGGCGCGCGTGGCGGCCTAGATAGGCTCTCCTTCTCTCTCTTTGGTCGGGGCGCACGTGCTCCTCTCTCGATTTGCTCCCGCCGCGCGGCTGGGCCGTGCACTCCCACCCCGCAACGAGAGCCCGAGAGCGGAGCAAGTGAGAGGTGGCGGCGGCGGCGAGAATAAGAGCGCGCCCGCGCGCTGCGACGGCGGAACGCGGCCCGCGAGCCCGTGGACGCAGTCTTCCTCGAGAGAGACTGCCGTTAGCGCGCGCGTGCCTTCTCCGCGGGGCGTTCTTTCTCTCTCTTTCGCTATAAGCGCAAATACACGCTTCTGTGTAAGCGCGCGCATTCGTTTACAACGCAACGTGCTCCGAAATTCTGACTCCGTTTCTCCCTCCCTTATTGCTCTGCCCTCTCTATCCCAAGCTCCCTACTCCTCCTCCTCCTCCTCCTCCTCTTACTCATCTTCGTCAACGTGTTATTTTCTCGTCCTGCGCCACTGGCCGGCGACTTCTCTCCTCCAGCGAGCCAAACTCTCGAAGCAACGTGGGCATGTCAGTCTGGTAAACACGTTCGTCTCGGAGCCGCGCTGGCATTAACAGTCGTACTCCGGAGCTCTTCAACAACGTTCAGTCTGCTGCATCCCGAGACTTGTCTCTCCAGTTATAAGAGCAGCGGCAGCAGCTGTAGCATCGACGGCGCGCCGTGTAAGCCTTCCTTTTCCCTCCCATTCGCTCTGGCGCATGCTGCTACGCTCCTCTCGCGCCTGTGTACTTCACGTACATACGTAATACACAAGCAGCAGCAGCAGCAGCACACAAGCGCACCGGAGACGGTGGCCGTTCTCTCGGGCTCGCTGACGGGCATCCAGTCGATATTCGCGAAACAACCGGGGGACCGCGCGCTCCGAGCGCCCTTGGCCAACAAGGGAGCTTGCGCGTCTCTCTTGGCCTCCGAGGGAAGAGAAGCCCCCCCCCCCCCCCGGACTGTCGCAACAACTCGTCAGCAGTTGGATCGAGTCAGCGAGAGGAGGATTACTCAGATTTCGGAGTTTGTCATTGTCGAAGGCGAGAAGAGCGCTGAGATGAATCTGGAGCCGAGCAGGCAGCAGTCCATCATCATCGGCAGGTGCACGTGCGTCGTCGCGCGAGCGCGGTGAACACGCACGCCGCTAGCCGCCACGCAACCGCAGCAGACCAGGTGCGTTTTATCCGAGAGCACTCGAGAGAGCGCTCATAAGAGCCCGGAGGAAGAGGAGGAGAGGCTGCCGCAGCCGGCGCGCGGTTACACTCGCTCTCGGGGATAAATCGCGGCGGCGGAGAGGAGAGCTGGTGCATCGAGTCGATACGCGCAGCAGCCGCCTCTGACGAGAAAGAGGAGGAGGAGGAGCCGAGAGGGAGGGAGAGAGGCGCGAACGAGCGAAAGCCGAAGCGCATCAGCAGCAGCATCAGTAGCAGCATCGGCGGCACGGCCGTTCTGTCACCTATATACATCTGACACATAGAGAATCGGGCGCGCGCGCCCCGAGAGAATTGGATAAACACACCGCCTGCGGAACGACGTTGCCGCGGCTGGATTATCTCCAGCTAAAACAGCAGCAGTGCTTGTTAAACGCGTAGGCAGGTAAGCTGGGCACATGCAGGCGTCGCGCGTCACTTGCCCCCGTGCAGAGACACCGCGAGAACACGGCGCAGCTGATAAGCGAGGAGTAGGTTTCTTTGAGAGCCCAAGTGATCTTGATATAGGGGCCGGATATGCGGGTTAGACGCGCGCGGAGATGGACGTATCCGAGAGGCGTGTGTAGGTGTGCGCGCACTCGTGACCGGTGTCTGCGGCCGGACGAGATTATATTGTAGTGTGCTTTCAAAGGATTCCTTCGCGGCCGCTTGCATTCACTTCCAATTGCGAAATATCACTGGCCGCGCGCGAGAGAGATACTTGTCGAGGCGATATCCACCTCATTGGCGCACTAGCGGCTACGCTTTTTACCACTACTCCCATATATTATGCACTATTTCTACTTAGTTGCTCTCTCTCTTACGTGCGCGCGCTCGAGCGTCTAAACGCATATTATACACATACATCGATTACCCGAGTTGACTATTCATACGGTTGAAAGGCAAGAAATGAATACTTACTTGCACGGCTCTAAACGTAGATACGTGTGTTTTTTCTTCCTTTTCGGCCGGCCGAGCATATGAGACTTAAGCCGATTACCGGGGGAATTGGCTTTGCGCACTCGACTAGCCTGCCCGGCCACTCGAATGCGTTATTTACCTTGAGACCGCCACCGCCGCACCGCCGCTGACGACGGATTTTACCTTTTTTTTCCTTACCCCTATATACTGCCGCTGCTGATGCTGCCAACTTTTCCTTCCTCTTTCAAGCGCGCGTTTACGTATGCCAATGCGTATGTACAAGCGCGTGCGCACACATGGCAAAATCGAGAATGTCGGATGTACGTTGACCCTTTCGAGAATTGTAAAAGTTAAGAGCGGGGAAGGAGGGGACGCTATAAACGTCCATGAAGCCTAAGAATAGCTGCTTATGGGAGGATGAGCTGGAAGAGGGAAAACCAGAATTAATGAAAAAAAAGGGTTTTACAGCGGTGATAAACAGCTTTTCTCTCGTCCGAGGTTCGGCGGCAGAAGGGCGTCGGAAGGGGGGGGAGGAGAAGTGTAGAAGAAAGGCTGCCGGTTACATAAATGCGATGGTAAAGCGCGCCAATAATAGGACAAAATTTGCATATCATTGAATGTATTTCGCTTACGTAAGCTTTATATATACGTATACGTTCGTTTTTTTTATATCGGTCTATCTACATATGTATATCGTCGATGAGAAATGAAATGACGCTCGATCAAGTGAATCAGCCGATTTTTCATTGACATTCGTAGATCGGTGGAAAGGACGATCGCGCGCGCGATATGTGGATCGAAAGAGGATGCGCAATGTCGCTGCTCGTCGTGTCCCTTTTTTTGCAGCCGACCGATTCAGGTCTATGGGAGGGAGGGCCCTAAAACGATTAAGCACCGGGAAGAGAAGGTGGAGGGAGAGAGAGAGAGAGAGAGAGAGAGAGCAAAAAAAGAGGTCAATTACGGCGCATTATTCGGCGCGTTGAGAATAAAGGTGTAGACCGCAAACGAGTTCTCGGGCGTACAGGGGGCATGGGGTATAAGGACAGGCACGCGACTTTGTCGTAATAATAACGAGCCGAGCAGCCGTCGAATTATCCCGGGCTTTGAATATTTAATCAGCCGTATGGAGGATCGATTTGCGGAATATAGGAAATTTCGGGAGGAGGGCGCCCGAGGAAGCAATTACGCGGGCTAGCAAGTGGGCAGTTTAACATTGACACGCTGGTCAGAGGGGGTGGGGGGCAAGGGGGGTTAGACAGTTGCGCGTGCCGATGCGAGTAGGATCACGTGGATGGACGGGCCGGCTCTCTTCTCCCTCTCCTCGTTTCGTGATCGACGTCTGCACACCTACTCGTATATACAGTCAGTGTTCTTTCTCGCGCGCCGCCGTCTCGAGAGAAGAAGCGCAGGAGCGCGCTCTTCTTGACGCTCCGATCCGACGTTTCCCGATAGACTCGCACGCTGTTGCCGTGCGCGCTGAGATTACCCGGAAACACAGGTATGTGTGCGCCGTGGATATATTGTATCGTGTTTTAGCGCGTGTTTTTCAGACTGGAATAGGGAGAGAGAGATAGAGAGATAGAGGCACGGCTAATTGGTCGAGAGTATCGAGTTTAAGCGTTTGTTTAGGATAAGGATATCTTGGGTTTTGTCTTTCTGTCGTTTCCCCTGAGGTAATCTAAGAGTACGGACGTGATATTGTGCCGCATGCTTGTGGCAAATACGTGATACGATTGTGCGTCGCTGCGCTTATATGCAAACTGTTTAGTCTCGTTCTCTTATATATTTACGACGCTGTTTAAATATTATTATTGCGAGCAAACATTGAGAAAAAATCGTGAGCAGAATATTGTGTTGTTCTAAAGATAAATAAAAAATATTAATAAGCATTATTGCACGAACAGCGTCACGTGATATTTTTTTTTAACAAGCGAATTTTAAAACCGATCCATTCTCACTAGAAAAAGCAATAATGGCTTGACTTATATCGATGACCTAGTGCTTCTACACTTTTTGTTCAACGTCGTGTTGAGCAGACATTGTTTACGATTTTTTCCAGTGAAGCCTTGCTGATTTCAAGATCATTTTAATAATATGTTGTTGTTTTGAACTCCGTTTTTGTTATTTTTACTTTTTGCTTCCTTATACGAGTCACGAAAGAACGGTATTGATTAAAATTGAAAAAAAATCTCAGAATGTCGAACCGGTATATTTAAAATTGTATACGACTGGGCATCAATATTAATACTTTCATTTCTATAATTATATCTGCCAACTGCCGGCTGGAGTATAACGTAAACTTGCAAAAAAGTATTCGATTCGTAAGGGTAGCAGAAATCCTTTGGCAGCCGAAAGCGAGTTTCTCTCTAAAATTCTCCGTTTGACATGAATTCCGCGCGGCTGCAGTGAAAGTCAAATTTTCATTCTACATATCGCGGTACACACATGCGATTTACGTAACAATGGAACGGAATAATAGAATTCGATATGCATTATTTATGGGCTAGCTCGTGGTAGGCGCAATGTAATACTTTTAATGAGATCCTTCCATTGATTGCATTGGAAAAGCGCGACGAGAGAGCGCCGGCAATTTCACTGAAACGTCAGTCTTTAGATCGGGTGCGACGGAAAAAGCCTTTGGGGCTCGGCCGAGCGAGGAAATTCGCGATTACCAAGATCCGAAGATGCTATCCTTGCTTTCCGACATTTCTCTCCTCGTTCTTTTCTTACACCTTTTTTCTCTTATATTCCACTCTGAGGAGACGCAATTTGCGTGCGCCAGATTCTCTAGCCTCGAGATTACAATTTCGCCTCGGGCGCAGTAGCTGACAACTCGCGGACTCTGAAAACATCACGTAATTACCCGAAAAAAATGCATCGCCGCTATACTACGACGTCTCGTCGGATGGTCTTCTTTTTTCGTTTTTCGAATAGCTTCGCCTGCCGGGTAATTGGAAAGAGCATCTGTTTTATTTCGCCTTCTCCGTACTTGCATAGGAATTTTTAATAGGTTTTGCGGGCTTAGAGGCGCTCGTGACTCTATCCAGGCGCAGCGACATATGAAATCTGACCTAATGTCGAATGGTTAGCGTCGAGGCGTTACGCCCCTCTCTCATCGCTACATCACGCGATTACCGAGATTCTTTTTTTTCTCACTCTCGTTTTACCTCGCACCCGCATGTCAGTCTCATTATTGAAAATTGCATTTTGTGGCTCAACTGCAGTGTTTTTTTTCTCTCCTCCGGGAGCTCTAAAAAAAAGTAAAGAAGACAAAAACGCGAATAATTAGTCTCGAGTGCAGGCTGCTCGCGGCGAGTGTCGCTCTGAAAAGCGCGCTAATGGTGAGTCATTATATTTTAATCGTCCCCGTTATTCGTATTGGTTTTAACTTTGCAAAAATTTCCGGTCCCCTTTGGTCAATTGAAATACCGACTCTCGATCGACACTTTTATCCTTGGAACATACATGTATATGCAATAGACCGGTCGAAACAATGCCTAACTTCTATTCCGGATGATTTTCAAATTACACGGATTTTTCAAAGCACTGCACAATATCGAATTACCGTAACAGGAAAATAACCGACTTTTTTCTATCTCCCTCTCCCGCTCTGATTCTACGTTGACATTCGATTTAATGTCACTTTAATTTTCGTTAAACTCAAATAGTAATGAGATTCTAAGTTATTATACGTTTTTCATTTGTTTACTTCATTAAAACGTCCGTTTGTCGGATATTATTATTATTATTATTATTATTATTATTATTATTATTATTATTATTATTATTATTATTATTATTATTATTATTGCAATGGTATTGATCTATAGGTAAAATGAGTATTAATTTAAACTAAAGTATCTAAAACTTTGCTTTAAAATAAAATTAATTAAAATAAACTCCTGCAAAGAAATTGTATAGCATCAAATAAAGCACGTCACGCGTCAGCGCCAACTTTCCTCCTAGAAATTCGTAAAACAATAACAATTCGTCGTACGCTCAAAGTCCTAAGAAAAAGGCGAGATAAAAGTAAAGCTATTTTCTGATTCACTCCGTTAACGATATAAAACGCGGTCTAACGATTTAATTATCTGGAATCCAAGTTAATAAGTATCCTGCCGAAGTATCCGAATTTGAAAACTAGCAATTTCGCCAGGCAGAGGAGGGCCAGAGGTCCGGAGCTAGTCTAATTACCCCGGCTGCTAATTAATTCGCCCTCCCTCTTTTGTCCATGACAAAAGTTCGGCAGGGAGAAAAAGTAGAGCACCGTTGGACGGCGAAACGAAAATGAACGATAAGAAGTGTATAGGTAGGAGGGAGGCGAAGGGAGCATTGGCAGTAGCGCTCGCGCGCGAGAGCCGAAAGTAGAGTTTCGGCAAGTCTCACGCGTCGCGCGGAAGCATCGGGCCGCAGCGCCGTTATTGCGACATTGGAATCACGAAATTTATTGGCCGGCCTTTTCGAAAGCCCGTCTACCGGGGCGTTTTCTTGTCGTTGCTTCTTATATCGTTGCCATAAGGGCCTAATCGCGCCCGGGGCAGTAAACAGCGCCATAAAGATGTCAACGCTGCCCGGGCTATCGCTCGAGCTCCCTCCCTCTTTCTGTCTGCTGTACACACACCGCGAGACTAAATTTAATAAAGCGCTGATAGGCGGCGGCGACCTCGGTGCGCAGCAGCCGGCCCAGTGTAGCTCGATAACTCGCCGCTCGTCGAGAAGCCGAGACCCGATCAATGTACATAATCAGTCTCTTTCTTCCTCCCCTCATCCTCCTCCTCTTCGCTTATTTGGCTTTTCTTCGATGAACATTCGAATGTCGAGGATACACCGTCGCGGAGTTTCCACGCGCGAATTGGCTTCGCCCTCTTAAAGGGACTTTTGTTCGGTTTTCTGCCTCGTCTTCTCTCCATAGAGGGTGAGTCGAGTGGATTTACCTTCACCCACTGCGATCGGCTTGACTTTCTTTTTGAAAATACCATTCTTTTCCGACACTCGAGTCAGATGTGATAAAGCGCTTGATTATTGTTACAATCTGCCGTTGTAAAAGTTTATCCCATGTTTTGAATACGCGTGTCTATAATCTGATGAGCGTTATAGAGACAGTTTTGCGTCAATTTTATTGTGTAGATGCTGCTTTAAATTGTAAAACTCCAGGTATATATCTTAATTCAATTGAATGGAAAAAAAAGGTTGCTCCAAAGGTAATCTGCGCTAAGTCGAACTTACAGGCTTACCTTCGGCATATTTGATGTTAGCTAAATCCTCTTAGCAGCTCCCCTTCTCCTCTTTCTCTCCCCACCTCACTTTGAGTGATTTGCAACTCGTAATGTAACAGCCGCGCATTACAGCGATAGAAAACTCGCGACCGGCTAGCCGATCAATATATTCCAGAACTGCGATGTTCAAGCAAGAAACAAAGAAAAAGAAAAGAAGAGAAAAATATCCGAAACAACGGTCAAATCCAAACGACAGGCGGTAGCTTCCGGAGCACGTGCTATGTCGCAAGCCTCGTTGTAATATTGCCCCGAGTTTATATAATTACGCAATAAATACGTAAATCGAGTTATTTGCCAGTGATATAGTCAAAAATTAAGTGTCGAGACATATGTATAATATGTAAATTTCACAGGTGTGTTAACAGCGCGTTGGGAGTACGTGACAGTGCAAGCAAGGAGAGCGGTGCGCGCTTGCGCGCCTAGCCGGCCGCGGGAGGTGCGAGCAGCCCCGGTGCTCTCAGTGATGGTGTCACCTGGATGCGATGACGGTGTCTGTAGTCGTGACGGCCCCCTGGCACCGGGCCCACGTCTATAAGCTTCTCATCGGCATCGTCGGCATACTCATTGCTCTGCAGTATCTACTTAACGGTGCCCTCGATCGCAGATCCATCGAGACCATATTTACCATCAACACTAGCCGGTAAGTCTGATACACGTGTGTTTATTCTATTGCGATATCGCTTTGTCAACTACCAAAATTTGTAAAACCGTCGATTCGAAAGATTTGCTTTTTCTTGCTTTCGGCTCAGTTTTGAAAGGTAAACAGTTGCTTGTAGGGGAGGCAATGATTACATCGGCTGTGTGTTTTTGACTTGATTTCGCGTGGATTTGCTTTGTAAATAATGTTGTGATTATCGCGCGTATCTCGAGCGTTACGGGCTAGCATGAGTACAGATAAATATTTGAAATGTATTTCTTTTAAAAGTCAACTTTCGGTGTAATTGCTTAATGCCTGCGCTTTTTGAGTAATTGAGTGCTGAGAGATGAAATGATTGCCTGTGTCTCGTGCGTTTTTGTTTTACTTTCCGAGATGTAATCTCAGTCAGGCACGTACAATTAATAATTAGAAATGCCGACTACGATGATTTGCCTCTTTTTTTCCCTCAAGCTGTAATAAATTAATGCATGATTTGCACATTCGTTTTTGTTGCCGGCAGTTTTACGGGAATTAAATTACCGCGCACGATTTTCGGATATCTAGGCGGAAAATAAATAAGCAGAGGAAAGACTTGTATGCATGTGCTGCATACAGAAACGCAACGAGGAAGAGCGAGGTTGAAAATTTTCAAATTTACACGGCCATTACATCGAGTTTAACGATATTTTTTTTCTCTCCAGAACAGAATATTGAAGGCCAAATCAATTTGGTAGTGTACGTTAAAGAATTTTAAAGCATTTTCGTTGTGCACGCGCGTACGGGCTGGTGCTTTTAGTTTTCCGTATAGTCATATAACGTTCCGTGACGGCATGCTCGCCCTGTACATGTCGTACATCTATATTTTTAATCTGCAGCGTATATCGGAGACACGAGTCCATTTAAACGCGACGCGCGTAGAATGTGGGGAAAAAACGCAAAATTGTCGCGCGTAGTTTTCAGTGTGTCGCGTGGGTAACCGAGCCAATTTACGTCATTTGCCTGTATGCTCGAAAAGAACACAACTGTCGGATGGCGATAATTCATATTGTCTCGGATCTGTATTAATTCATCAAGTGATTTCCCGCAGGTCCGTTTGCCTTCGTTTTATTATTAGCCGGCTTTTTCCGCTGGCGATGAGGCTCGTTATAATGAAAGCTACTTGGTTTAATTACTCGAGCCCGCAGCTGCGCATACATAAGAAAAACACAAAAAAAATATTGCAAACTATGTGGCCGATTGTGATTTGGAGGACGTTCGACAGGCCGCCCCAGCGAGCGTTCATAATGTTTGAGACGGCGACGCAGGCGACGGAGGAGGAGGAGGACGAGGCGGTGAGCAGTCCTGGGAACGCGAGCCTATCGAGCACCTCGGCCTCGCTCGGCCGACTCAACAGCACCGGCCCTAGTCCTCAGCAGCCGGAGGCTAGCGCTAGTCTTGTCATAACCAACAGCCCGAAGCCTTACAACTCGAGCTATCTTCCAGACTGTCCAGACCTACCACCGAATCTCGGTAATTGTACTCGCGCTAAGTGCTTCTCCCAGAGCTCGCTCTTATTGATTTTGTCGCGTTGTTCTGCACACGCCCTCTCGCTCTTATTTTCTCTCTCTTTCTGTGTTACTCCGATGACGAGCGGGAGGGTGGCTTGTTCGTTTGCAATGGTTTCGATTTCGCGCGCTAATGCGTTTTCCTTTATTTTCTCGAAAGACGGATTTATTTATGATCGCTGGATATAATGGACGCGTAGTGTTGGCGCAGTGCTCGCAGTGCGATATCGATGCCAATTTAATGATTTTCTTTTTTCCGAGGACTTTTACTTGAAATAGTTATATTCTCGTGAATAATATAATAATAATAATGATAAATATGCGCGGTGGAGATAATCAAAGCGGCAAAGTCGAGTGAGAAAGAGGGGGCGCGTAAGGGGGAGCTCCTGTCGTACCTGGGCAATTAAAATTCATCGGCCGGTAGTCGGGCTTACTCGGGCGGCTAAAAGTATATAGGCCCGAATGAAAATTTCCGTACAATTGATGGCATTGTCCGGGCGCAACAAAGCGAGCGCACAATGGAAGGGAGAAACGTGTGTCGCGCTCGCGAGAAGGAGAGAGAGAGAATTGCGACACAGCGAATGGAGGGCGAATGAGAAGACACGCGGATAATTAACGTTGGCGTGCGATGCCGCCGCCGCCGCCGCGTGTGCGCAGTGGGCCCTATCGCGGTGAGCAAGACGGCCCCGGATGCGACTGCGCTGGATAAGGCCTTCGCCAAGGTGAAGCCCGGGGGCCGAGGAGCGCCCGAGGAGTGCAGGCCACGGCATCGCGTCGCCATCGTCATACCGTTCCGAGACCGATTCCAGCATCTCATGACGCTCCTCTACAACCTCCACCCGCTGCTGCAGCGCCAGCAGCTCGACTACCAGATTTTCGTCGTCGAACAGGAGGGTGAGTTCTTATCTCTCTAGCGTAATCAACATAGCCAGTGCGTTCTCTCTTATCTATTGTACGCTCGCGTACATCAGTATAGGGATGATCGACCGATGCGCATTGCAGGGAGTAGCGCGCGTTGTTTCTACTTACGTATGTAGGCTTTCGAGTGTCCGAGGAGCGGGCGATCGAAAAAAAATGTGCTTCGACGTTAAGTGGGTCACGCGTGCGCATCGTTAATGATGCATTAACCTCTCCTGTCCATCTGACATTGTCGATTACTTGGATATTTTTTCCGTCTCACCGTATTTCCGTAAATATTTCTCTGTCGCGTTAACACGAAAAATTATTTATTCAACGCTCGAGTCTGCTGTATTTTTTTTTCTTCAATGTATAGACTATCGTCGTGACAATCGCTTTTTTTCACCCTGACGTGATTTCCAATCTACAAGCAGATGTGTTCTTAAAATATGTCCATCATTCTTAATAAAGAAAAAAATTTGCCTCGTCTTGACGTCCGTTGAATTATATATGAGATACGTAAATTTTGATTACTTCTTGCAGTAGCAAGCAGGACGAGGTTATTATTGGTATTGATATTGAGTGTAGCTGCATTAGTCATATTGCGAGTAGAGAGAAGGAAAAAAAATAAAAGGGGCTGAATTACACGGAAATTATATATATCGCCCGTCAATTTTGCACGCGCGATTCTCGGAATACCGAAAATTTATCGCTTTTATCGAATTTATTTCGGCCCGACACGCGGTAATTCTATCATTAAGCCGAACGTCTAATTTCGGTACAATAGTAAAAACTGTGTATTTCCTTCGATTCACGCGTCATGGCATTAACAACCGAAATTAAAGTATGCACCCAAGCTAGCGGAATATTACGAAAAAATGTTCTTCTTGAAACTCAATGTTACACCATAGAGAGAAATCCTTTTTCCATTAAAGGTGTGCATCGACTTTCGCATCGGCAACATTGACTGGGCGACGTCGTAATAGTGGGTATCGTGTTAGTTCATGCACAAACGTATATCTGTATGTAGGTATATAGCTCTGGGCAGCAAGAATGACCGCAAGAGCCGGTGCACCCCATAAAGTAGCCAAGTGCCTTTGGCTACCGGTAGCAAGCGCGCGAGTATATCTCATCTGCAGAAAGAGAGATAGCGGATCCGTGGACGTATATAGACGCGGGCAGCTCAAATAATCCGTGGCCTTATTACCCAGGGCGCGCCGGGCTGTTGGCTCGTATATATAGATAGACAGGGGCGGGAGGCTTGCAGGTCGCGCTAATCCGCGCGCCGCTCGTTTCGGCTCGTCTTATTTTCGTTGGCCCTTTCGCCCTCCATTCCAGGCAAGTGGCAATTCAACCGGGCCATGCTCATGAACATCGGCTACGTCGAGGCGCTAAAGGAGCGGCCGTTCGACTGCTTCATATTCCACGACGTCGACCTTCTGCCCGAGGACGACCGCAACCTCTACAACTGTCCGGTCCAGCCGCGCCACATGTCCGTTGCCGTCGACAAGTTTCTCTACAGGCAAGCGTTGTCTCTCTCTCTCTCTCTCTCTCTCTCTCTCTCTCTCTCTCTCTCTCTCTCTCTCTATGCTGCTATCTGCCTGCCACCGACAACGACGACGCCGCAACCGTTGCCGCCGCCGGTCTACTCTTTCTCTCTATCTCTTTCTCTATAGATATAGCCCGGATTTCTAAAATCGCTACGATATTCGAACGAGGCGGCGGAACCGAGTACGTGGATATATAGCGAGAAAGAGGAAAGAACGATTCGCTCGAGGGAACGTCTCTCCATACGGGCTTGTAAAACGGGAAAAACGGGTTTTGTCGAGGCTTGCCTTCTTATACACTTCGACTTAGCTGTCGTTGTTGTTTGTACTCGCCGTAACTTTATTTTACTCTCCGGAAAATAATTCTTTCTGTTTACTTTTGCCTTTATTCCTCGTCCCTCTTTTTATCATTTTATTTCAATATAGTTACGTTCCAACAAACGCACGATTGTACTTTATTTCGGGCGAACATTAATAAAAATCGTTGAATAGCGCGAGCCCCGTAGTATCCTTATTTCCGCGTTGATTTTTATCGCGGGAGGCACCGCAGGGGCTCCGCAGCTGCGGGGGCTCTACGGAAGGGACAATAAAACTGGCTCAATTTCCGATAATAAAGTAAACAAGCCGAAACGACGGAGAATTGAATTAAAAGAGCGAAATTCATCCTCGTGTCCGCGGGCAATAAAAGCTCTCGCGAGAACGACTCGGTGAGAAGGTGGGGGGGGGGGGGCTACACGTCTTTTCCCGGTCATCCGCGTGGCAGACACCGGACACCCGCGGCGGGGCACTTGCGCAACGACGGCGCCGTGTATATACGCCGAGCGTGTGTGGTGGACACGTGCTTGACACTGGACCATCGTGTGTTGTCTGCTGTCCCCAGGCTGCCGTACGCTGACCTCTTTGGCGGCGTCTCAGCCATGTCGACCAAGCACTTCCGACTGGTCAACGGCTTCAGCAACGTATTCTGGGGCTGGGGCGGCGAGGACGACGACATGGCCAACCGCATAAAGTCCCGAGGCCTGCACATCTCCCGCTACCCGCCCAACATAGCCAGATACAAAATGCTCACCCACAAGAAGGAAAAGGCAAATCCAAGGCGGTAAGTGAGTCATGGGGTCCTCCTCTGAGCGCACTCTCAGCAGATCCCCCCCGCCCCTCCTTTTTCTCTTTTTTCACGGGGTCAATGTGCCGATTGCGCGCCAACCGCGACATCCGCGTTGGCGGACTTTATTTTGTTCGTCGTGTTTCTCTCTCTCTCTCTTCGAAAAGATTCTTTTTCATTGCGAGAAAGAGAATACTAGCCGGGACTATAAACCTCGCCGGTTCGAGGCCGTCAAGACTTTCGTTTTGTATTTTATTCTTTGACGAGTTTTACAAGAAAACTTTTACTCTCAATTAAAAAGAAAACTTTATGTTCTTGGAAAAGAGCGAGTTCGCGTGCTTGGTTTTCGCGATAAGCAAAGGAGAAGAAGTAAACGTTTGCAGAGCGTCGGCGCGACTAGTTTCGAAAAAGCAGCTTATTATCCCATAGAAGCGAAACCGTATCTTTGACCTGTGCGTCGTAATCGGCACATTTATACCGCACTACATGAGCTTGTGCTTTTTCCCGGAGGCACAAGATGTGCGTGATAATAGCGCAATTTGCGCCTCGGTTACGCGTGCGCGCGCGAGCCTGGCGTGTTTGCAAAAGCAGCCTAGTACAATGTTAATTTATTGGCAAGCTTATGGCATCGTGACAACGCTAGAACGGATCTTTTGTTTTGCAACGGAAGAGAAAAGGGAAAAAGACGGCCAAGAGAAAGTTGCGACTTTTATTTTCCTTTTCTTTTCTATCTCTGTGTGTCTGTTTTTTTTTTTTTTTTTTAATGAGTTGTTGCCGCAAGTGTTTTTTTTATTGGAAACGGGAAATGGTTTTGTTGAGTAATCGATGCTTACGTTACGAATGCCGTTTTACTTTTTTAATGCCGTGGAAAATGCTCGTTTCGTATATCGCGCTGGTCTTAATTTTGGCTTAATGGACGCGGTTTTAATTAATAAGTTGCATGCGCGCCTGATGCTAATGTAACGAGAACTATTATTCCATTAAACACTTAGTGGAAAAGTGCCGTGCTTTTCTACGTCAAATTATGAGAAAAGCTTACCTACTCAAATATAAATCTTTTTTTTAGTTTGATAAATTAGGGAGAATTTATATGATGGTCGTTTTGAGATGTATTCGGCATCGAGTTTTTCCGTTGGATTAAAAAGAGAAGTCGAAGTAAAAATAAAGTTCTATTTCCAAAGTATCCGTAAACATTAGCTCGTGTATACGTTAGCTTTTGCCTGAGTGTTTAAAATTTAAAGTTTCAAATCTGTATTTTTTGCGCTTCTTTTCAAAGCAACGCTTTTAAAATTAGCAACTGCGCGTATTTTAAAAAAATCAATTTTTTTCTATCGCCATAAAGTAAATTCGCTGTTAAGAATGTTGACATTTAAACATTCACAAAAAAAGTGGCATAAAAATACGAATAGCGATTTGAATAATTTACGAAGCAAACAGTTCGTAACGAAATAGTGTCCTAATACTTACACAACATTTTTTTCCCTTTATATAACGCAAATTCTCCTTGACTTTTTCTTTTATTTTCAAGTATCATTATAATTTACGGGCCATTATTATTATTATTGACTGTAAATTCGCCGTAAATTACGTGATGCATAATAAACGACGTTTATCCTTCGAATACATAATCGTCCGAGAGCCATATTTTCGTTTGAGGTTTAAAATTCTTTTAAAAATCCCAAAATCCAGGAAAGTAAGAATATTTAAAAAATCTGAATAATGACGGTGTACACACACAGGTACGAATTCCTAAAGAACGGCAAGAAGAGGTTCTTAACCGACGGCCTGAACAACCTGCAGTACGAGCTGCTGGACAAGAAGCACACCAAGTCGTACAGCTGGTTCTTGGTTCGGCTGACGCCGCCCTCGCAGCCCAGCTGATGGCTGCCGTGGATCGTCGGGTAAGCTCGTGGCGCGGCCTATGTAGCCGCCGCTGACGAGGCTCGATCGATCCGCCCAGCCGCACACCGAGTGCGAGGAAGAAGGAAGTAACGAGGAGCAGAAGAGAGCTACCGGTGCTCTTCAATTCCCCTTCCTCAATCAACGACCTTCTGCTCGTCGACGTCGTCGACTCTCACGTCGTCTCACCCTGCGGACTCCGGGTACTAATCTCCTCGCGGAGGAAGAGCACGTGCCAAAACGACCGGGGTGGAGAAAGACGGTAGATCGTGATTAATCGGGAGGAAAAGTCTCCGGGCGACGACTAGACACTTCTATTCCATTCGTACGTTGTTATTGAATCTCGGTACTATTGTACAATGCATATATGATATATAATTATAAATATGAATCTGACATTATAAAAATATGTGTATGCGTAAAGGCATACGGACACACATATACTTTCGACACATTGGCGTGTTAAGCTGTTAGGAGAGGAAGATTCGTGGAGGTCAATTGCCCCGATGAGGTGTAGCCAAAAAGCGAAGCGCGAGCAGTTGGCCGAGGACAGTCGTTGTCTGGAAAAAAATAAACGAAAGCGTCTAAGTTGCGGCCGACGGGTTTTTCGGTCGCGACGAATATTGATCGATCGGATCCGACGTCAGGCCGGAGGGAGATGGAAGGGGGAGGGCCGGAGGTGAGGAAGGAGGAAGGGGCTAAAAATAAGGCCGCTCCAAACGGCGCTTTTCACCGGCGTCACGCTCACTCTCTCGTGCCCTCCCTCCTGCTCTTCTCGCCTCGACTGTCCAGCCTCCGCGCTCGAGCGCCGAGCAACTTGTTAAGTGTGTATATACCTACCATAGAGCGGCCGCGTGCCGTCGTGATCGCGAGACAGTTCACGAAGTTAGTTCCATAGGCCTGGCGAGCGTCGTGAAGGAGAGCTAGTCGGCCAAGCAGGAGGTCTGTGCTAATTTTATCAACCCCGAGAGTTGCGCGTAGTATGTAGCGTCATTTTTGCTCGACGCGAGCATGTACGATAAAAATGTTGAAAAATATATAGGTATATAAGATGAGCAAGATGCGGGGAGTGATGCGAAGAAATGAAATATGACAAAGGAACACATACACTCACACACACACACACAGAACACAAAAATACAGCGACAAAACCGAGTGCTTTGAAACAATATGTTGTGTAGACGTGCAAGCGTGTGTTGCGCACAATTTCGTCTTCTATACTGTATAGCCGTATTAGCATACATTCCCCTCCAAAAGCGCGAGTAGGCTATCGTTTTATCCAGGCCTTATAGATTTTTTTAGCAACTTATAAACTACTAAACTTGTATAGGGATTAAGCGAGAGAAAACGGGACTAACGACGAAGCTTTACGGAAGAGAAATGGGAAGCGGAGCGATCGCGTGCGGGCCCTCTTCTTCCGGTCGACGCGCGCAAGCAAGGCAAACACACGAGGATGACCGGGGGACAGATTTATGAAGTAGGCCCGTGCGCATCTCTGCTCCGGCTGCAAAGCCTATTATATATCGGTGCTGTGATTGTGATGACGCTCCCGACGAGAGCCGAGAGCGCCAGAGCGAGCGAGCTTGCGCTGCCTGTGTCTATTGACGATCGAATCGCGAGCCACACGTGCGCGCTTTTGTCTCCTCGTTCGAATTTTTTCAACGATTGTCTGTTACGTTTATTCCAAGCCCGAGGCGCGCGAGCGACGTTTTTACCCGCGCCTGTACTTTGTTGTATCCTGTATCATATACGCGTCCTCCGTGCCACGGTGTGTTGATTTTTGCCAAAAAAATAAGAAACAAACAAAAAAACAAAAAGATTACAAAAAAATAATACAAAGAGCATCGACTCGAAAAAAGAAAATACAAATAAATAAAATTATTAAACGAAGTGATGATGATAATAATGAATTGAAAAAAGAAAGTCTTGTAAAATGTCCATGTGTAATAAAGAGAAAAGTTGTGAGAAAATAGTAAACTTTTCTTGTTTGTCCACCCCACCTTCTCCAATATACCACCGCGTGTCCTCGTGCATGCGCGATTGTAATTAGCAGCTATCATGTGTAATTAATTAACGATATAGCTCTAGACTGCTCTACAGCAACAGCAGATGTGTTTGCTAATGGCGATAACGTGTCGTCAGGTCAAGCAAACTATCCGATACCTCTAAAACTCATAAACAGTAGACGATAATCTACAGGCTTTATTTCACGGAGACTAGAGTGTTTATAATGTCACTTGAATAATTTTAACGCTCGGATATTAAGAGGCAATTTAGTTACTTTCGTTTCTTGTCTCCACTGGCCGTTTATTTTCAAACGGCTCGTTATAACAACGCACGCTGCGATAGTAATCTAGCTCGTGACAGTTAAATGAAAAATGCATAATTTAAATTGATAATGCGGAACGTACGGCCTGAGAGGGAACAGAACATGTGACAATAACCAGAGACAGTTTGTCGATATACGAAGGAGTCTGGTTATTTTATCCAGTAGTCCATATGAGTTTCGCAGGGATCGATAGCATCACGCGGTGACGTACTTCCGAAATATAGGTTGCCATGAATTCAATTATCATTGCATTTACGTCTAGAAAGACTGAGATCGGTCAGCCGTCCGTCATTTTTAATATTCATCTTTCTGAGCTGCAGCTGAAGCTTATTATTGTTCCTTATGTAATGTCACGCGTGGTTATATATCGAGCGGAAACGGAACGTGCAAGTAATCGAACATCGGTATATGCTTGACAGAAAGAGTAATATTTTAGTGAAGAAAAGAAAGTATATTTATGTAATTACGCAACTAGCGGTATAATCGTTACTTTATTATATCGAGTGTTACAAAAGCTTGATTATTTGGATCGGACTGTAGCAATATATTCACATAACTATCGTCGTGAAAAATAAAAATTTAACGCTCGCATCGTTTATTATTTTTTTTTCATTTTTTTCTCGCTCTTCTTTTTCTCAATCGCAATAATTAACGTATACACAATCACGCCCACTCACACAAATGCTTCATTCACATGTGACGCACGCACACGAGCGCGCTTAATTATAATATTCAACTTATCCTCGCGCACCTCAAAAGACTGTACGATACAATTCGTTTAAACTCGCTTCATCTTTTGTGTTTCTCAAGGTATCTTTCACTTTTATTATTAATATTAATATTATCATTAATTTTTTTGTATTATTATTATTACTTTTTGCTCTCTCATCCCTCGCTCTCCTTTTCCCCTCTCTCCCTCTTCTCCTCTCCTCGATCGCATGCACCCACGCTCTCTCTACCTCTTTTGCTACTTAACTACCTATGTGGCTAACTATACCTAACTACTTGGTTTTTTCCGCTACATCCTACGTACACTTAATTACTGGAAAATAATATTGCAGTTTCTAATTCAGCCTACACCATTTTGTCTAGTCAATATAACTTCAGTTCTCATGTTGAGGACAGTCGTTGACGCACGAATGTCGTGCCCAACCACTGCTGACTTGGATATATCTTTTATTTTCGAGTGAGAGATTTCTTTAATGATGCTTTACGAAATGAACAAGCTTTAACTTGCAAAATAAGATTATTGCATGGCACTCGAGAGAAACAAAAAACTATGTTCTTCCGTACTTCGAAAGAACGGTACTTTTGTGTTGCTAGTGTACAAGAAGTAAATGAGAAAATAAATGAGAGATAGAGAGAGAAAGAAAAGGATAGAGACAGAGTGTGTAAGAGTGAGAGAGAGAGACTAAAAAGGTAAGGAAGGTACAGCTTAAATTACTTTTTCTACAAAGACACAATTAACGAAAAACCGAGATAACTATATAGAACCACGACGATATGCAGAGACTAGACACTCTTATCGAGTATATTTTTCTGCTTGGTTACGATTCTCATTTGCGCGTAGCAAGTTTGCTGCTGACATTATTAAGGAGCCATTGTATAACTAATCAGTTTATTCTTTTCCTTGCTCGGCTTCTGGCAATTGATCAACCCTGCAAACACGCGCAGACTCGGTAAAATTTTTACACAACTTACGACGTAAAATGCGATCTGCCATCAACGGACGCGCGTCAGCAGGCTCTATATTATTATTTTTTTTTATTTCTTTGTTAAAGTACTTGGACGTAGTTTTACCGAAAACACGCTCTTGTATAAAAATACAGGGTGTTTCATTATTATTTGTTTCCTTCTCTTTCTCATCATATTCATTATCATTTCATTCTGCCTGTGACCTCCGGCACATTATACATTTCAGAGTGACTCAGCTTTATCTTTTCTGCACACTATTAAACCATCCTTCTCTCAAAATATTTACATTGTTCGCTTCGCGATACAGAAGTTCACAATAAGTAGTCGCTAATAGTACTTTTATTATCTTCATTCCTTTCTTTTAGCAGAAAGTTACGTTATAGCACTGCTAATAATGGGTAGTAGTGATAACTGATATAACTATATTAATATTTCAAGTAACACGGTTTTGATATATATATATAGTAGTATTAAAATTCTATGTAAAATTGTGATTTCCAGTAATGATAAACAACTTTAGTGACAAAATTCACCCTCTGCGACACGCGGTTAACTATATTGTTGTTTCAATTGCAATTTTTTTCCTCTTTCTACAGATTAGAAATGAAACAGAACTTTTCGAAAAATGTGCCGTGTAAAAAATGTAACAGCTGGATTAATCTATATAGTACGTATACATTTTGATGTTTACGCGAAAACGGCCTTCTCAACACAGATCTTTTATTTGTTTTACTTGAAATCTTCGGTTTATTCCCATTATTACTTCCTAAAATCTCAGGCTTTTAGGGGGTAAGGGGGCTGGTGTCGGGGATAGAGGAGTCTCGTTACGGCATACGAAATACGTCGATTTCCTACCTCGGCAACGAGTCTCATTAAAGCGGATAACGACAGAGGTCAGAAAATTCAAAATAAATGCAATGATAATAGAGATATCCAGAAATGAAAATAGAGCAGAAAAGGTTGGACGATTGTCGGTAAGTTGAGATAACGAGGGGCATGCCGTTCTTCACCAGAGACTCGTGGTCGAGTAAATCGTAATTTTCGAGCTCACAAAATGTACACGCGAAGCGGACAGAGAGTCGCTTAGAGACACACACATACACAGAGGTCGTACACAGATATCGACTAACTGGTATTTCCAAGTGACTCCTTAAACATTAGGTGGGACTGGTAGTAATCTGTTGATCTTATGCCGTTGGGGCTTGTTGGGCGGTGCCGTTGTTGCTATACCCAAGGAGAGAGGACGTGTTGCTTGCGGCTGGTGTTGCCGATGCTGCTGTAGTTGTTGTTGCTGGTGCTGCTGCTGTGGCTGCCGATGATGCAGTCTGGCGTAGCGGTCGTAAGTCTACCGGGAGCCAGCCGTGTCCGGTGACTGCGAAGCGGACGCGGTGTTGTGGCTGTTCTCGTACTCCATCACCTCCTGGTAGATGAGCTCTTTCCATTGATCGACCGTGTGTTCTCTCTCATCGACGCTGTGATCGTAAGGCCCTGGAGCAGGCTGAAATATCCATTTTCATCAGTTTATATTTTGCGTTTTTTTAAATTAAAACAATTTTCATTGCATTTGTAAAATAAAATATTTAACTGGATTGGGTAATGCGAGATTTCAAAATTTTCGAAAAAGCTACGAAAATTCCAGCCGTTACGGTAGTTTAAGCAGATTTAATATACTCACAGCGTTCACTTCGCCCTCGTCATACCAAACATTTATGTAATTATGAAGTAGGGCATCATCGACGGAGATGCGCCGTTCCGGATCGATGACCAACATGCGCGACAAAAGATCCCTAGCTTGACTCGCTGAAAATGAGATTTGTATGTAGTTAGCGGAAGCAAGAGGTGGACCGCGGAGGTTGAAAAAAGGAAAGAAAAGTCGATAGTTATGTGGAATAAAGTCTTGATCTAACGACGTAGGGGGAAAGAGGTCGGCTTTGCCAAGAAAAAGAAATGCTTGTTGAAAAAGCCTTACCCTTTAAGCGATTGTGTTCCGAAGAGTCCGAGGGAAAAAGGACGTCCGGAAATAACCTCTCGAATGGGTAACCCGGGTAACGTGGTCGGTTTTCCACATAATTCCTCACGGTTGGCTGCAGTCGCTGCATGAACTCTGTCGCTGGAGTTCCCAATTGCTCTATAAAAGACGAGAAAATGTGAAAATTGCATTGGAGGTAAACAATATTGAGAAAATGAAAAAAGAGAAAAAGAAGATAGGTCACCTATGATTTTGTTCCACTGATCAATATGATCAGTGCCTGGAAAAAGAACGCCGCCACGTATCATCTCGCCCATGATGCACCCGACGGACCATATGTCGACGTTCTCCTTGTAGCCCATCCCGAGGATAACTTCCGGTGCCCTATAGTACCTCGTAACCACGTAAGGGGTCATCATGAAGGTTGTACCAGCCGTCCTGGCAAGACCGAAGTCCAATATCTTCAAGGTGCAGTCAGATTTGACGACAATATTGCTAGGCTTCAAATCCTAACAACCAAAGGGCAAAGTTAATTAGCACCGCGTCGAGAGAGTCAAAGAAAGAGATCAGGGAATTATTAAATAACGGGCAAGGGAAAAGACCTTACATACGAGGGCGCTTAGCGGGAAAATGGAAAATTTAAATTTTAATCGCATTCAATTAGGCAAAAGCCCGTGAAATATATCGCGGAATAAAAGGAGGCAACGAGGAAAAATCGGGCGAGAAGATGAGGAAGGAGGAGCAGAGGGGGCAAAAGGAAAGTAAGGCGCGCATAAGAGGATTGGCGCAGAAGTTGGAGGGCCCGGGCTGGCCAACGAAAATAGCGATTATGCAAAAAGGTCGACGACACGGAAAGGCTCTGCGGAAATGTTAATAGGCGGCCTTCCCTGGCCGCCGAGGCGTGCATGCATAAACATGCGGGCGTGTGTACGAAGGGGTTGGCCAACGGCTGGCCTCCCTCCCTCGCTCTTTCTGCTCACCCTGTGTATTATTCCAGCGGAATGCAAGTGCTTGATGCCGCAGAGCATCTGGTAGAGCAAGTAGGACATGCGCTCGTGGTCCAGGTCCATCTGAATCACTTGGCAGAGATTCGCGTCCATGAGCTCCATCACGAGATAGACGTCCTGAAACTCGTCCAAGGACCTCTGCGGCGTGAAGGCGTTCAAGAGTCCAATTATCTGCGGGCGGGACACCGTGGATTAATAACCGCGTCCTTATGACAAAGCCTCCGGGGGGTGAAGGGGGGGGGGTGGAGAGGATCGGGGGACAGCAGCTGCAACGCCAGCATTGGGGATTCGGATTGTCGGTGGAGCTCTTGGGAGCGACGACGAGTGGGTCTTGACTACCGTTGACGACTCGACAGTGCAGTTCTTGGGAGGAGGGGCTGCTGCTGCTAGGGTGGGAGGGTAGGGGAATTTCTGAAAAATTCAAAACTTCCACTCTCGGCTCTTTTGAATTTCTTTCTTATCTTTGCCAGGAGAGGAATAATTCTAGTCGAATTCGGAGCAGTGGAGGCTGTTACACAATGGCTACATGTCCTGAAAGTCGATAGATATATATATATATATATATATAGGCGTCGGGGATACTCACATTTTTGTGGTTGACCAATTTCATGAGTTTGAACTCTCGATACGCTCTCTTGGCATGCGTGACGTTTTGAAAGGGCCTCGATAGCTTCTTGATCGCCACGTTCTGCGCCGTCACGGTATCATATGCAGCGCTAAGCAGAATTAAAAGGCGTTATTGTAATTGAATGCCGAGGCGAAGTAGGCGGTAAACTCACGAGATTATCGAATTTATCACTTTTATCAAAGTTTATTATATTTGGCGGGGAATTTTCGACTCCCCTTCGCTGGCACGACGTTAGAGTGCTTTTTAACTTTGAAAACTAGGTTACCATTTTCTCTGTTATACGGCTCGCTCGAAACGGAATGAGAAAATTGTCCGAGGTTCGCTTTTAAGCGTTATGTGCGTTTTAGAGCCTAATCGAATAGCACCGAATTTAGCCGACATTATTTGTAATAAAGCACGAGAAATCGCGGTGGTTTGCGAGTTTTATAATCAAAATTATTTCGACTGCATGAATCTTTTTGTAAAAACCCACGAAACAGGAAGAGAATAATTTAAAAAATAATTAACGTGTACGCGTGTGCATGTATGCGCGCGTGTGTGTTTGTAGGAGCCGTGCAGAGGGAATTCGTGGAGTACAGAGAGCAAAAGTCGTAAAATACATACTCCACATTAATTACACGTGTCATAGAAATTCCCCCAAGTATAAATAAAACAGTGTATACGAGCTCTCTGGCGCGTGCGCGCGTATACGAGCAGTCGCGGGGGGTTGCTCTTTCTCATAATATCCGATGTGCGTACTTGTTCGCAAAAAGCATAAAATATTGTATTTAAAGCATCGACGCCAAGAGACGGAGAGGGAAAAAATTAAGGTCTCTCTCTCCCTCCCTCCCTCAATGACTTGACGTCCTAAAAATAGATAACAGCACTCTGTGCTTGATAAAAATTCGCACAAAAGAAGGGCTAGGAGCGCGAGGAAAAAGTTAAGTACAGCTGTCTTTTATAGATCGAGTTTACGCGAAAAGGGTAGAGAAGGAGAAGAAAAAAAGTGAATGGCAGGAAGAAACAATGGTGGAGGATAAAGGTGGCAAGCGAGTGGAGTGTAAATGGTGGGGGTGTGCATGTGTAGAGATGAGCGTGTGTGTGGTATAGCTCTCACCAGACGATGCCCTGGGCCCCCGAGCCGATGGGCTTGAGGTTCTGGTAGCGCTTGAGGATGGTGAATTTGGTGTCCCCGACCTCGACCGTGTAGAACATGGCGGACAGTCGGGTAGTGGTCATGTCAGGGCCGAGGTAAGGCATGCGCCTCGCATTCGCGGCGGTTCGGGCCCCGACAGCCGCCGCGGCCGGGGCTGCAGCGGCAGCCGCGCTCGTCGCGGCCGTGCTGCTCGTCGTAGCGGCGCAGGCAGCCAGCTCCTGCTGCTCCTGGTCCAGCTGCTGCTGCTCTACCTCCTGCGCCTCCTCGGCGGCCGACGGCTCCCGGGAGACCGACGCTCCTCCGGCTGCGGGCCCCTCCTCTCCGGCCTCCGGGCCGATCGCCGGCCCCGCTACTGCTGCGAGCTGGCCCCGCTGGGGCGTCGCCGCCGCCGTGCTGCTGCCGCTGCTGCCCGAGCTGCCGACTCGGGACCCCCGAGCTCCAGCAAGCCTCTTCCTCTGCCGCTTTCTCTCCTGCTGCTGCTGCTGATGCGGCTGCTAGCGCTGTCGCTGCTGCTGCTGCTGCTGCTGCTACTGCGACTCGGCCTAGCGCGACCACCGTTATTGCTGCTAGTGCTGCTGCTGCCGCTGCTTCTGTCGTCGCTTCTGACTCCACCTTTGCCTCACCGAGCGACCGGCGGTGCAACCCACTGATAGCCAATTTTCCGTTTTGTCTGTCGAGCAGAGAGAGAAGCCCCCCCGGGCATGGGTTCCTCGTTAGTCACGCCTTAATGCTCCGGCCTATTACCCTGGCTTTGCGCTAATTGCTGATACGCCGGGCAAATGTAATTTCGGGATTATTAGCCGGCTTCCATATTTTTACTCGTACCCCACACCCCCACGCCTGCCCTACCGCCAAACACCCGACACCGATACTCGCCTTATTTTAGCCGGGAAATAGCTCTCTACCTTGATTATTGCGGCATTCTCTACTTTACCTCACACACTTCTTCCCGGCTATTTTTGTCAACAATTCTACATACTACACTTCTCTTTTCTTTTTTCTTCCCTGAATTATATTGGTTTCTCTCTGAATTCGTTTTACTTAAAAAAGAAGAAGAAAAAATAAAAAAATTCGATCTGTACAAAAACTCGATAACTTGTACATTTGTTCAATACCAAGAAAGTGACCTAATTACGGAACCTTTTAAAATCCGCATTTAAAAAAAGCTCCTTTGATTCCGGAGTCCATGAAAAAAAGTGCAATGAATATCAAGGCTTTTATTCGCGCAAACAAAAAGGCCGCCATCTGAAAAGGGATGAAGTGAGGAAACAAGTTTGTATGGTAAAAATTTTTCACTTCGAAAAACGCAAAGAGCGCAGCTTCCCTTGTTCGAATCATTTCAGTTTCGTTCATTTATAGAATGCTCTTTTACAATTCTACAATTGACTTGTTTTTTTAACATTTCTTCTTTCGTTTTTTTTTTTTAGACATTGTAGCCAAAATTTAAAGTGAAAACTGCATGATACTGCAAGAGATTTTCGTACAATTTCTTGTAGTCTAAGGATTATTAGCTTATCTATTTCTGGAAATGCCTTGCTACACTTTCATAATGCGTCTAATGAAACTCATTAGCAACTTGGTTCTATAATTTAGCCGAGTTTTATGTCACTTCTGTTCTGAGATGTTTTGTTTATTTTCAAGCGATTATTCAAAAAGATACTGAACAAGAACAGGCACGATATTGTTGAAAATTAATCAAATTAAAATTGAACGGCCGAGTACACTGTATAAGAAAAAAACAAAATCAATGCCTTTTTTTGGAGAAAATTTGAACAAAATTTATTCCATTGTTGGAATGAATGAAAACTGTAATAATACTTCACAATTTTCTGAAGCAGAGAAGTGAAAGAAAGAGAATTTAATGTATATTTTTTTCCATTTGTTTGCTATAGATACGAGAATTTTAATTTGAAACCGATAAGTCTCGCTTGTATGAACTTTTTGATTTAAAAATATTATGTAAAAAGCAGATGGAACGCTGATCAATACAAGTTCGTTAGTAACGTAATTACCAAAAAGAGTATTAATCTACCGAAAAACCTTTGTGAGATAAAATGGGGGACGTATTCAACGGGAGATTAAAATATTTTTTAATTCCATTACACAATTAAATATCAATTATTTAATGAGCGTTAAAAGATGATTGTATCAAGATCAAAGTTAATTGTTGAAAGTATGTCACAAAATATATTCGAGGGAACATATTTACAGCTGTCGGCTAAAAGATAAAAAATAGTACGGTAAACATACGTAAAGAAACGATTTTTCCGATCCACTTTATTCTCACAAAATCGATAAAAGATCTCAAAAATATATAAAAGTCTGACTTGGAATCAACAAGTCGAACCCACTTTGAGTTTGGCATTTCGAAAAAAGAAAAGAAAAAAAAGGAAGGTTCAAATTGTTCGATTGTCACTGTGTAACTTCAAGACGTCCCCTTGGGAGCATACAATCTTGAGCAGTGCTAAAGCTGAGAGAGCCCGACGTATCGCCCCGAGTATTTTTACGAGTAATTCGATTCGGTCGGTGAAAAATTTCAGGCTCACCGTAGAGCCGCGCATGCAATTCAATCCGGCCGTCAAACCCGAGGCAAGAAGAAGATATACATTCCTGCGCCGAGACTGGCGCGGCGCAGCAACCGGAGTACACATAAAAACGGCCTAGAAGCTCGAGGAGCAGCGCAAAAACGACCACAATTCTCGTGATTGATGCGCCGGATTGAATTTTTCGGGCGCCAAAGTAAAAGGAGCACAGCCTCCCCCGACCACCCCCAACCACCCGGCGTTCCTCATCATCTTCTGCATAGAAACCGAGGCTATCGGTAGGTATATGTATAGTCGTGTGTGGGTGCTGGCTGAGCTGCACTTACCATAAAAAGTCGAGCATTTTGAGTGCCAGGCAAGTCGGAGAGCCGCGTCGGCCGACCCAGTTGCGTTGAATCTGTAAGAAAGAAAAGACAGCCGAGTGAGTCAATAATACATCCAGGCAATTTCTCTTAATCTGTCGAAAAATCAGAGCGGCCTCGAATCGCTCCCAACTGGGGCTCTTCGGGGAATGCCGGCCGAGGAGGAGGGAAAAAAATTAAGAGACTCGGGGTCACGCGAGTTGCCGGGCTAACTCTCTAATCAGTTTAGCTTGGCGCCTCCACTTTCGCGCAACCTCCACGAGATAACACAACTATGCTTTCTCTCTCTTACTCGCTCGCTCTCTGCGGGAGGGTAGGAAGCGCCGGCCGGTACGAGGCGCCGCCTCCGGCTGACGCGGCCCGTCCGCAACACACACCAGACATGAATGAACAAAAATCAATAGCCCCCCTAGTGCTCTCTCTTGCTCGCTCGCATAGGCTGCGTGCGCGTTCCGCTTTTCTGACTTTCTCTTTCTCGGCGTCGTCGCAACCCTCCTCCCAACCCCTCCTCACCCCCCGGCCATCTCCCGTTGTACACATAGCCATCGGCTAGTACACTGTCGCTCGGCCTGTTTTTCTCTCCTCGCACTCTACCGCTCGCAGCTCTACATAACCGAAGAACTAGAGCTCCTAACTCTTTGATCTTTATAGGAAAATTCTTTTTGTTTGCCACCCTAAACCGCCTCATCGAGAAACAGAGGGAGAGAGAAAAAGAGAGAGAGAGAGAGAAAGAGAGAAAGTTCGCCGGCGAGGATTCGCGGCGTTACGTTGCTTGTTAGCGATTTCCCTTTGATCTGCAAGCTCTGTTAATGCGACGACTATTACTCCTTCTAAAAGGTCCTTTCTTCAATCCTCAACCTCTCCCTTTCGTCGTTATTTCATTCTACCATTTCTGATTGCGACTCGCCGACCCATCGATATTTTCACGGACTTTGCATTTTCAAGACGTCTCTTCACCCTGATTCAACTTCGATCATACCGAACCCATGTATACGTCGTATATACATACGCCTTTATTCTCCAGCCCCTCTTGTATTCAAGATTTTCTATACCTTTTTTTATCTCAAAAAACTATTTTTACCAGGCGCATAAAAATGCAAAGCCAATGAAAAAAGAAATGTTCCCTCGTTAGAAGATATCACCCTCGATAAAAAAAAGGAGGCTTGACGTATCTCTCTTTCGCACTAAGAAAAAAAGGAGGGTAAAAAAAGAAGAGGAAGGTATCTAGAGTCCTATTAATCCCCGATTACATTTTGAAGGAAAGATTCGGCTGATATTTATACCCTATCCCCGAAATCCCCGACGTCTTCGCCGATGCGGCGGCGGCGGCTGCAAGCCCCCGGCTCCGAATCTGCATATTTTAGCAGTAAAGCTCAATCAATATCTGATATCAGAAAATTTACTTCGCTGGCATTCCAGCGCAGCTCTCAAGCCACTCTCTCCGTCTTCCTCTCCCTGAGCGGCAGTAGCGTTGCATTTAAAGGGAAGCAATTTGAATTACGAAGAGCATATCAGCAGTTGGGCGTAGTAGTATAGTGTCACGGGAGAACGAGCTCGACTGGCATTAAACATCGGCCGGTGCAATAGACTGCGGTGGGAATCAGCGCGGCGTGTAATAGCGCGAACGCCGCTATCGCAATTTTCACCCTCGTACAGCCGACTCCCTATCCACCAATCCACCCCTCGCTCTTTCTCTCTCTCGGCAACCCTTTAGTCTTTCCGATCGAAAGAGCAGCCGCGGCGAAATCTTGCCCCCGAAAAAATCTCAAGAGACGTATATCCGCGGCATAAGCGCGCAAGCGAGCGAGCCAGTGCAGCAGCCACCGGCGGCGCCGTCGCTCTCTACTCCGAAACAAGCCGGCAGCAGCAGCGCGAGCAGAATGGGACGGGGTAGAGCGGCGAAGAAAGGAGCTTGCGAGGCAGCGAGAACAAAAAAAAAGCGAAGAAGGAGAAGAAGAGAAAAAAGCAGCAGCAGCAGGCCCGGGGAGTGAGAGAGAGAGAGGGCGAGTAGGAACGAAGGAAAGAGGAGAAAAGCGCGCACGTCGTAACGACCCCCTCGAACGAGCTAGGGGACGCGGAGAATGAGCGAGAGAGAGAGGAGCGGGTCTGCTGCTCCTTCGCTCCCTCTCCTCGCTCGCCGGCGTCTCGCTCGCTCCCGCGGCTTTATTATCGACACGCGCGCGCGCTTCACTTTGGCCTCGGCGCCGAAAGGAAGGAAAGAGAGTAGGCGACCGCCCCTCTGGCTAAGACCTCGAGCGCTCGCGAGGCATGACGATGACGATGCCGACCTAGACGAGGATCATGCCGATGCCGCTGCTGCGCGACAAACCTCCACGGCTGGGAAAGAGCGCACGTGCGCCGCCTGCCTAACCAACACTATACCCGGAAATCTCGACGCTCTCCATTGCCCCGCCAGTTATCCGCCCACACTGTAATACAGCCTCCCTAGAGCGACAAAGCACACAGAGCCGCCACACGGATATGCATAGACAAGGACAATATCAAGGCCCCCTTTTAGACCTTCGGCCGTCATTTAGTCCCGTACCTACTGTCGCCTAGCTGTGTTCTTGATAGACAGCCTGACGTTACTGCAGTGCTGTGCTAAGCTAGGAGTGCTAGTGTTGGCTGAACGCCTGCTACGCAGCTCCCCCTCAAGAGACTCTCTCTCTCTCTCTCTCTCTCCATGTACGTGCCCGGCTGCACAACCGGCTGCGCCTATGCCTCTGCCTGTGTGTAGCTGTGTTGTGCGGCTCTGTACGAGAGAGTGTGTTTGCCTACGGCGCGTCCTTGTCGCGCGTCAATAATTAAGTGATCCGGCGAATTATTAAGGGGAGATTCGCAAACACGCGTATATAGACGAGCGAGCCGGTACACTGAGAAAAATCGCTCAGTAAAAATTATTTTTATTCTAGCAAAAATTACTATAATTTATAATAACGAAAGTATATACTTGTCTTATGACGTAC
>JAPYYQ010001070.1:0-79281 GCA_030522585.1 Anagyrus pseudococci | reverse complement strand
GTTGAATACCCCAAACTTTTACGTTTGTGGCTTTTTCAATTTGAACTTTGTATTTTTAAAATTGGTTGGTATATCGTATTAGACTTATTCTTCAAAATTGGATTTACGCTCCTATTTGAATTGTGTTTGGTTTTCACATCTGCCTATAATTCAAAGCTTATACCTAACAATGATCGCACTTTTATTTGCAGTTTCTTGGATCTATTCTGATACACCTGGCATTAATCTTTCAAAACGAGGTTGTTTTAACAGACACCAGCGAAACCTTCTTGAAAACAGTATTCTTACAAACATACACTAATGAAACATTGTAATTTTATCCGAAAAAAAAAATTAAATGAACTAAACTTGTTGCACTTATGATTAAATTATGGTTTCAATTGAATACAACTATTATATCTTCTTTAGCTGATTATACCATTTATTTATTTTTCAATAGCTTTAAGCTACAAATAAAAAATTGAAATATTCAATACGCACGCGTTACCCTTTTCCGTGCGCATTTGAAATTTCCCAATGTTTCATTCGAATTCCGTTTGAGCGTCGCCGCAAACGAAAATATATGCCTGAAAACGACGAGCCTTCGAAAACCTTGAGCGCAGCTCGATAAAACCGACGGCCGGCAGATCAGCATTCATTTGAATACCCGTCCCGTTTTCTCTCTCTCTCTCTCGCGGAAGAGTCGCTCGTCCAGCAGCCACGTTCGACAACTCAAACGTCGCGGAGCCCAGTAGCAAGTGAAACGTTACTACTTACGATCGCGTTTGACTCTCTCCGAATCGTCATGGCTAAAATACTCGGCGAGGCTGATAAGCTCGTTCTCGACACGATTTTCGACCCCCTGCAATCCTACGACGCCAACTGGGACTCGGAGCGTGAACCAAGCGAAGGTATGTCTGGCAGATCTGAATGAAATACCATATAGTTGAGTGAAAAGTGCTTGCAGAGTATCGTTTAAAAAAAATCAATTATTACAAAGATAAATATAAACAAGATAAGGATAGCAATAGCAGCTGTATTTTTGTCATGTCCACACGGGTACGCAGCTTCGACGCCAGAAGAAAACGACGAGGAATTGGAGGAGAGCGAAAGGACATCGCAGCGCCAGGCTATCCTACTTGCGGAGCAGGGCAAGTTCGAGGAGGCCTTGCGTATATTCGAAGCTCTCCTGTCAGCCCATCCACTGTCGGTCGCACTCCGCAACGACCGAGCGCAAGCTCTCAGGCTAGCCGGACAACACCAAGGTCCGCCGAGTTTCGAATATAAAATCGTGACGAGCAAATCATAAGAGCTTCGGTTTCAAAGCGACGCGTTTGTTGTTGTTTGCAGAGGCATTGGACGATCTGGAGCGAGCGCTCGTGGTGAGCGGCGGCCGGGGCAGAGCAGGATTGCAAGCTCTCTGCCAACGCGCAGCGCTGCGCCGCTATCTCGGTAGGGACGACGAGGCGCGCGAGGACTTCGAGCGAGCCGCCCAGGCTGGCTCGAGCTTCGCCAAGTCCCAGCTCGTCGCCATGAATCCCTACGCGGCCATGTGCAACGCCATGCTCAGCAAGATCACTCACGATCCGCGCGCGTCAACCGCCACCCCGTAATTACGATCTGCGCGTCAACGCTTTTGTTTAATGGAACGTTAACAAAATAAGTTTGGAAGTATGTAGCTTGGGACAAAGAAGAAAAACTACGCGTGTAGCTTGTAAGTGCGTTTTGTATTGAACAGATAAGCGATAAGGAATAATTTTGCTGAACAAGCTATAGTGGAAATTGCGCTCTCGGTGACGTGTGCACATTGACCGCTGATATCCGGATAACGTAATTTAACGGAAAAATAATTTTCGTCCAACTTTTAATGACAACAAAAGGGTAACAATTTATCTTTTGTCATTTTTTTTTTTTATTTTTCATCAGAATAACTGTATTAATATGTAGTAGTATATTATATATATACGTAGATATATATATACAATCATACAATATAATATAATAATATAATAATATAATGTAATAATACATAATAACAATAAAAATTATTGTACAATTTTCTTTTTTATAAGCAATGCGTAATGCAGCCGTACATTGCTGATTGACGCTCTTAAAAAAAAAGTACCCAATAACCCCTTAAAATTTGAGAAATAAAAAAAACAGAATAATCATTTGCGACTAAATTGGTTGTTCGTAAGCACCGTATAGTGCCGAGATTCAACGCTTACGACATTATATATGCATAGTTCAATACCGATTAAAAATTTAACTGAATGCAATAGAAAAAAAAATTGTTTCAAAACAATTCCATTTGTCAAGGTCAGATGTCATGATTCCCGATACGCTTTGCTATTCGTTTTATGAGCCTCCGTAAAAAATCAATTACTGCTCTAGCAAACTTGATTTTTCTGGCTGCAGTACGCAGAAACTTTCGTTTCTCTGTTTGACGTAGAACACAAGATTTGCGTGTTTCAGTTTATGATACAGTTATAACGATAGAGTATTTTTTTTTATTACACGTTCAATTATTAAAAAATTTTTATAAACTTGGAAATTAACAGACTTAAATACAATTAAGTTTCTTATAAGCAATATCAGTCTCACAGCATCTCAAAATCCGCTCCTGTGTTGGATTTTTCACTTTCCGAACCTTCTTCACTGCCTTCATGACCTTGAGATACTTGACGTTCATCTTTATTTGCAGATTTCCTTAATGCCGGAGAATCAGCTTTTGAAGCTTCCGACGAAGATTCTGATTTTTCTTTATCACTGAAATAGATAAATACATTTTGAGATAATATTACTTACGTAATTAAATATAAATAAGCAATATTTTAATAATGAACTTACGAATAAGAATTTCCGCCGTCTTCAGCATCAGAATCTTTATCTTTCTTTCGTTTTTTCTTTTTCAAAGATTTTTTATCATTGGAATTTGAGCCAAAGTATTCATACTAAAATAAAAAATTTAATTTAATAAAAAAATTATTATCAAAGTTCAAGTCATAATATAATTATCAATACAGTGTAGTAGTTTATACATACGTGGTAAAGTGGCCAGAAAGATGCAAAGAAGCCAACATCTTCAATTAGATTTGGCAGTAACCATAAATGATGTCTACCCAATGTCAACACCCACAACATGCAGAAAACAATCAATCGAATGATTATCAAGGATATCATGAACACAAGGAATCCTGCAGCAGCTATACTTAAGTACCACACACCATGGCGCACTGTCAGTGGCCATAATGGGAACAGACAAACACCAATTGCTCCTAATACTAATAAAGTACCAAAAAACCAATAGTAAACAGGAATGGGTTCGTATATCCAGACATAAGCATCATTGCAGTCTACAAAGAATTGGTCCATATGCATTTCTAATCTGACCTAAAAAGAAATTTGGTTTAATTCATGTTGTATGGAATATTAAATTCTAACAGCAGATTTATATAAATAATCTTACTTTTGGTTTCTTTTTATTTTCTTTTGTTTTGTCTTTCTTCTCATTGTCATCTTTTTTATCTTCTTCATCACCATCCCTAGTATCATTTGTTGTTTCATCTTTATCCTTATCTTTATCCTTTTCTTTTTCTTTCTCTTTCTCTTTGTCCTTGTCCTTGTCTTTACTCTTATCCTTTTCTACCTTTTTATCTTCTTTATAATCTTTTGAATCCTTAACTTTTTTTTTGCCACCTTTTATTCTGACAAGTTCATCTTCAGTAATAACAATTTTCTTTGCTCTATGGAAAAATTTGTGCCTTAACATAGTTTCTAAGAAGTCAACAACATGTTGTCTTGATTCAAATATAGTTTTATTCCATGGCGATTTTTCTAAAAGAGCATCAACTGCTCTGCTACCTGTAAAATATTCAACAATATGGTTTCTGTCAAATTTGGTTTTCTTGGACGGGACATTGTTGCGAATCCATTTAGCTACTGCATATTCTTCTTTAGTTGGCTTATTAGCAACTACTGGTGTATCTAAGCCATCCTGAAAACATAATTTCATAAATAATTAGGTACTCCCAAAAATCTTCATTCGTGTGTCATTTCTTAAATGTTTAAATAAGAAATTTAACAAATCATTTGCTTGCTTCAATTGAGTTAAATGATACATGGGCACTTGACCCAATTTAAAAAAAAAAAAAGCTCAAGTGTTAAATGTGACATTATAATTTCACATTATAAAATACAAGTAAAATTCATTTGAAAAAAACCTATAATAACAGTTATTATGTCTAATATTCCCAATAACAACTGGTGATTAATTAAACACGTAAGGCCATGAGATATCAGTCCGATCAGGAAAAACGAACGCGTGCGCAAGTCGTCGGGGCACAAAAAACGGGAATAAGAAAATAACGGAGCAATAACGCGAAAATCCAATGCAAACGCGTTGGAGAAAAACGAGAGACGTCGAGGTAAATAGTTAAAATACGCTAAGAGAACGAACGAAGAACGAGAGGCAGATGGAGAATTGGCGGATCAAAGTCGGGGCATACTTATATCCGCTCGCGGAAGATTCTGGAGTCGCGACGGCGGAACAGCTGTGAGCGACGATTAAATTTTCCTCGTTCGGGTGCGCGCACACGTTTATACGAGAGACATAAGATAGAGGCGAGGAGAGGAGAGCGACACGTGCGTGTGCGCATATACACTTGAGGCTCTAATGAAAATCGGCGAGAAGAGCGGGACCGATGACCGGGAGGAATGCGCTCTTAGCCAAATGCCATGGAGACAGATGTGCGGGTGTGTAGGTGTGGGTAAAGCGTTAGGCGTGTACTCACGTCCTTGCGGCCCTTCTTGTGCTTTCTGCGCTCCACCACCATGGTCGGGCTGGAGGAGGAGGCCAAGTCGAAGGAGGTCAGCAGCGGCAACAGCTGTGGCAAGAGCAGCGGCACTGGGCCCGAGGCGCCTCGGGCATAACTTTACTCTCCCAGAGGGTCTTATCCTCCGCCTCTCCTCGGGGAGGATACGGTACACACAGCTGGGTGGAGGGGTATGGAGAGCTGCAGATGGCCGACGCCGCCGAGAGAGAGAGGGACGCGCGACACAGACGGTGCGGCGCTCTCTGAACTATACTACCGCTGCTGCTTGACTTGCTCTGGCACTCCTTCTCGGGTTGTCCCCTGGATACACGACGGTGCCGCCTTTGTTATCGCCGATGTAAATCAGCTGCTCCTGGCCTCCTCCTGGATACTGTTGTGTGCGCGAACACACTGCTGCTCGCTCGGCCCTCTGCGGAAGCAGAGCCCCGTTATTCGCTGCTGCTGCTGCTGCTGCCACCGCTGTCGTCAGACACACGATATGGCTGAGGGGCTACGATGATGCGTCGACGCTTTCTCTCCGGAGCCACGACCCGGAACACCCGCTGATACTTGACACACACGCGCACTTTAAGATATACAATGCAGATCTTCAATCGACAGTTCGCATCGTCTTCATCTCTCGATCAAACAAGTTGTGGAAATTGGCAAAACTTAGGCGTGAAAAAAAAGCGCAGCCAGAATTGCTCGTCTGCTTAGTGATGTAAATATACATGGATCATGGATCTTCTCTCTGACTTCGTCGTACCGTCAGCTGACCAATGACAATTGACAGTCAGAGTTTTCGAAAAATTTTTGATAAAATTTTGTATTTGCAGAAAATTGTGATCGTATTTTTTCTTTCGACTAAAACAAAAAGTAGGCAGGTATCATTTTTTTATTTTATGCATTCTGTTTGCGCGCTCAAGCGTTGCGCTATATTCATTCGAATTTTATCTTGAAATTTCTAAAAAAAATTTTTTTTTATTAAAGATGCTTTCAATCAAGCGTAAGGCGCATAACATTTATTTTTTATTTGTATACAACAATACAGGGATAGTGTGAACACGAATAGTACAATTACGTTAATTAATTGACCAATGACTAGTGACGATGTATAGTGACGTATTAGCATTTGCCAGAATCAGGGTTGGTCTAGGCGGCCGACGGCTCCAAAAACACCCGCCCAGACCAACCCTGGACTCCGATACGCTCCGATGGTAAGGGTGGATTCTACATTATTACAAGCACGTTGTTTGGATCCATTTCTCAACAGTGAGAAACAGTTTTTCGTATTATTTTCTGATTAATAAACTGCTTTAAAATATTGAATCTATTGGTGAAATGAAGTTGATAAAGTAAGTTACAAGGTGTTCTGTTAATCTGTTTACATTTCGAGATACAATTTATATGATGTCACATTCTACTTTACTGTTTACGTTTTTGTATTTAATACTACCTCGCGTTGTTTCAGATTTTAGCTATAAAGTTCAATTGGAAATTTAACAAAAAAAAGTACAAATATGCAGGGATTAAACTGTCTTAGGTTAGGTCGAGAGCACTACAAAACTATTATACAAAAATATGAAATCAAGAAGCTGTATTATTCTAATGAGCCTAAAAATAAGTTTAGAAATATATTGAAATTGCATGAGAGAGGAATGTACCAAGAGTTGTTTCCTAATACAAGCGCGTAAGTAATATCTCTATGTTTTGTCTATTTTTCAAATACATAAAATTTGTAGCTATTTTATAATTCTAGTAATTTGTTTTAGAAATCGAATAACTACCCTTTTAAATGCAGAACCTCAATGTGTTTATGCAGGATTTGATCCGACAGCAGATAGTTTACACGTTGGGAATTTGTTGATATTAATGAACCTCTTACATTGGCAAAGAGGAGGTCATAATGTGGTTGCTTTAGTAGGTGGTGCAACTGGATTAATAGGTGATCCAAGTCATCGTACTCGAGAACGCATAGCTATTGATCAGTCTACTATAGATAAAAATATTCATTGTATACAAGAGAATATTTCAACAATATTTGATAATCATAAAAAATATTTTTGGCAAGACAGGAAAGAACCACTTACACCTATAAAAGTAGTTAACAACATTGATTGGTACAAAAATGTCAATGTTATTCCTTTTATTAGAGATATAGGAAAGCATTTTAGAATGGGAACTATGTTGTGTAAAACTTCTGTTCAATCTCGTTTAAATTCAGATACAGGAATGAGCTTCACAGAATTCAGTTACCAAGTATTCCAAGCCTATGATTGGTTGCATTTGTTAAAAAAATACAATTGTAAATTTCAAATAGGTGGTAGTGATCAGTTAGGAAACATAACTGCTGGGCATGAACTTATAAGTAGGACAGCAAAAAAAGATGTCTTTGGTTTTACTCTACCTCTCATCACATCAGAGGGAGGAAAGAAATTTGGAAAATCTGTTGGCAATGCTGTTTGGTTATCTGCAAAAAAGTCATCAAGTTTTGACTTGTATCAATTTTTCATAAGGACAACTGATGCTGATGTTGAAAATTATTTGAAACTGTTTACTTTCTTACCACTCAACCAAATAAATCACATTATGGAAGAACACAAGAAACAACCTGAACTCCATAAAGCACAAGAAATATTGGCAGAAAATGTTACTTTGTTAGTGCATGGAGGTAATGTATTTTATACACATTGCATACTTTTATTAATTTTATAGTATAATAAATATAAAATTTTAAAATTTACTTTTTTAGATGAAGGATTATCAGCAGCAAAAACTGCAACAATGTTGTTATATGATAAATCTTTAGAAGCTTTAACAACAATGACTCAAGATCAAATAGTATTGGCATTTGAGGGTGCTAAAGTCATTGACTTGATTTTTGACATTGAAACAACTGTCTTTGATCTTGCAATGAAAGCAAAGTGTTTCAAAAATGCACAAGAAGCACACAGAATAATCAATGCTGGTGGATTTTACATAAATTATGAAAAAGTAACAGATATGGATCAAAAAATTAAACCTAATGTACATGTATTGCCAAATAATGTGACTCTTCTGAGGACTGGAAAAAAAACTTATTACGTTGTAAGATGGATAGAACTGAGAGAAAAAAATGTGAAACAAGTGTAACATAAACTAATTCATACTGTAAATATTGAATAACTAATTATGTTTTCAATTGTAAAATATTGTTATTTATTAAAATAAGATTATAAAAAAATTTAGTTTTTTTACATTTTAAAAAATTCAATTAAAATTCATATTCAATTTTCTAACGTCAGTAATATTTTTCTAATTTGATTCTTCAATAGCGGAAAATCGTGCTCCGTAAGTTTCATTACCTCGTTAAGTTTTTGGTTTACTTCTTGTTGACTTTGCCATTCTTCAGTCAAAAGCGGTTCATTTTTAATAAGTGGTTTGTAACAACCATTTTTTATGTCCCTAAACATGTTAACTTTTCGTTGTTTTCTTACTAATATTTCTAAATTCTGTAATAAATAAAGTCGACTTTTAGAATTTTATCAACAAATGTAAAGACAAGATTATTAGTTCGGGTAAAAATCTTACGTGATGCTTTACGAGCTCTGCTTCTACAATTTGTTTTTCGATGTCTGGAATAATATCCTCGTTTTGCCGCAATAATTTTTGCCCTTCGGTCAAATACTCGAGCAATTTTTTCTGTTCGCTCTCAGTGTCTTCAATTTTATTTTCTACTTGTTTGATATCCTTAAATAACGCATGTTTTTAGAATTTCAATTCATTTTTTTTTTTAAATTAACTTGAATAAGAAAATCAACAAAATTACCTTTGTGACTTGTTTTATTTTCGTCTTCTGATCATCCAGCCTCTTTCTAAACACTATTTTCTGATTATGCAAATTTTTCGGATTCTTTTTCTCTCTTGCCATTGCAGTATCAACGATATTGTCTCTCCTCGATATGCAATACTCCATATCGTTGACTAATTTTTCTTGAGCTTTTCGTAAATAGGACAGTCTCATTTCCATTTTGTGTATTTCACTCCTCATAACGGACACATCGCCTCCAGCCCCTCTTTCTTCCTTGTAGTTCTTATTGGTCTCTTGCGCCAGTTGTACCTTTCAAATTGTTTATTATCATCAACTCCAATCAAACTAAATAATCCACGAATAAATAATCTGTACGTTTTTACCTTCTTCTCCCACGACAAGCTTTCTTGTTGAGCCAGCAGCAGTTCATCCCTGATAACGTACTTGTCGCTATTCAACTGCTTGATATCAGTCTGCAGCTTGATAATCTCAATTTCCGCCTCCTCGAGCGACTGCATGTACTCGGTCTTGGTGACGTTATTTTTGTCTTCGAGCTGATTCTTAAATTTCTTCTGCGTAGCGAGCCTGAGATTGATTTGCATCAATTTCTGCTGCAGCGCGTTCATCGTCCGGCCAATGTTAGCCTCCTCCTTCTTTTGCTTCTCCAATTCCACCTCGAGCTTCATGTTCTTCTGATCCATCATAATAATGTCCCTAGCCATGACGTTGAGCTCTCGCAATTGCGAGTCCCGTTGCTTGCTCAGGGAAAATATGTCGCTCTGCTGGCGCAGCCAAAACTTCTGGGCCTCCTTAACTTTCTTCTCCGTCTCGTTGATGTTCTTCTCCAACGCCGAGATTTTTGCGTCAAGTGGATTGACTTCCTTCCCAGCGGCTGCCTCGATGATCTGCAAAAAAAAAAGCAATTTTCGACAAATTTCTCACGAGCATTGTCCATTCGTCTCTTTTAACGAGCTCAATCACCTCTTCGATCTTTTTATTGATGTTCGAAATTTTCCGTTCCTTCTGCTTGCACGACATCTCGTAGTTCTTTATGTCCGCCTGCAATTTCTCGATTTCCTTTTGCTTCTCCGCGTTGCTCTGCGCCATCGCGTTCAAATCGTACTTTTCGTTTTCCAAAATCGAATTGAACTTCTCCAGCTCGAGCAGCGCTTTCCCGTACAAATTCTCGTATCGCGTCAAGTTCAGCTCGTGCTCCAAGTTCGCGTCCTTGGCCTCGTGCAGCAGTTTGTTGCAGTACTTGATGGTCTTGTCGTGGGAGACTTTGTCGTCCAGCTTTGTCATCAGCTCGTCTTCCAGCGAACGCTTTTCGTTGGTAAACTTCAGTATATCCTTGTTCATCGTTCTCTCGTCATCCAGCACCATCTCGTAGTTCTAAAAATCGTACCATTATTAGTTTCGTCATATTTCAATTGTTCCCACGACAATGCACTCACGACAGACGCCGCCTGGAACTCTTTCTCGTTCTGCTCCAGCAGCTTCGACGTCTTCACGAAATTCATCTCGAGATTCAAATACTTGCTCCTATCGCTCTCGTACAGCTTCTTCATATTATTGATCTCTTCGTTAATCCGCGCCTGCAGGGTAGTAAGCCTCTCGTTGTTTTCCATCTCTTTGGCAGAGTCCTTTTTCAGCTTCGATATTTGAGTCTCAAAACTCTGAAGCGATCCTCGTATATTGCTGCAAACGATCCAAAATCACCAACAAACCTCGCAAATTAAAAAAAAAAAGAAGAAAACCCTTTAATTCCGAATCGAACCTTTGCTCCGTAATGATCTCCTCGTAAATCCTGTCCCTCTGATTAATGAGATTGAGCACGCTATTCCAAGCTGCGTACAAAGTCTTGTGCTCTTTCTCCAAGCCCTCGAGGTCTGCATTGGCATCAGCGATCGTCTGTCCAAGAGTAATCCTCTCCTGGTCCTTGATCTGCAGCTGCTCGTCAAGGTCCTTGATCTCGCTCTGCAGCCTCCAGACCTCGTCCTCGAGCCTGTAGAGGACGTAGTCCCTCTGCTGCTTTTGGTAAAGCAGCTCCCGTTCCATGGCCTTGTCCTTCTCGGATATCCTCTGGGATATGGTGAGGCTGTTGGCGAGCTCGGTCTCCCATTTGGAGAACTGCTGCTGCAGCGCATCAAGACTCTCGATCGTTTGCTGCAGCTTCTTCTCCTTCGACCTCTTCGCGTTGAGCTCGTCCGTGACTTTTTTGTGGTTCTCCTTTATCCTCTTCAGCCGCTCCTCGAGGTCAGCCCTCGCGTTCACCACCTCGGCCAGCATGTCCTTGTAATTTTCGATCGCGCTCTCCTGGCGCATCGATTCTTGCTGCACCTCGTACAGGAACAAAGCCTCATCCTCCCGGCTTTTGTTCGCGTCTTTGAGCGCGTTTTCCTTAAAAAAAGGGGGTAGGAATACAAGAATTATCGAATTAAATGCAAAACGAGCAGGTTCAAAAGATTTCTCACGAGATCGTGAATTTCATCGGCGAGCTTGTTGTCGAGACGCGTGAGATGAGCCTTGAGGGCATCTTGGAACCTCTGCATCAACGGATCATCCGGGTCGAGGATGTTGAAGGAATCCTCGTCGACCACTTCATCTTTGTAGTGCAATTTAAAGGGAAACGGGGATTTCTCCTGCTGCGCCGCTGACAAACTCGACTCGTAACTGTAGTCCTCATTTTCGTTCGAAAGCGTGTATTCCGATGTGAGCGCGTCGGACATGATGATGCTGGACACGTTGTTCGAGGATGCTGCAAGGTTAACAATTGTAGGGTTTGATTGTTTCTCTTGGCACTTTGAATTAAAAAAAAAACGGAGGGGGTTAGGCACTCGATGCTAATAATATACGTGGAATAGCATTGATTTCACGAATTTGATCACCATGGTGATGCGTAAAATGAATATACCTCCTTATACTGATGTTCTGCTACCACTTACGCGTTGTTTCGACAAATAATTAAAAGAGTACGAAAAAAAAAACGAATAATTGCAACGGAGCATTGGTGACTATAGCAGAATTATTTTATAGCTAACTGTCAATAATGTTAATACGTAATTGTATTTTATGTAAATGTTACTAATTTTGATAAGTTAACGGAAACTCCCTCTAACAAGTATTAAATATTTAAAATAAAACGGTCGAAATTGTGTTCGAAACTCCATAATTTGTTTTATGAATAATTTATTGAAGTTTATAGTATAATACATGACAGTAGTATAACGAGGATAATAACAATTTCTTTCACGTAAATGTAAATGTTTCTTCTTATTTGTTTTTAACTACGGATTATAGCGAATAATTAAATAAAATACAATATAACTTTTGTAATTTTTTCCTATAAATACTTTTTAATAGAGTATGAATCAACTAAATGTTTGAAATTTTCGAATTATCACTCGCAAACTCGTATCCGGTCGAGACGTTTAAATTTGTCCATTGTAAAAAATAATTCTCATTTAAAATAATCCCAGTAAAAATTCGTATTTACGCGCTGAATAAAATTCCAACAAGAGAAAAAGTCACAATCGCACAAGACCCTCGAGAGCCAGTCATTTTTCGGTTATAACCCAACGGCAATTGGTCGACGAGGCCGAATGGGACGCGCGGGCGTCTAAACGAAGCTTTTGACGCGCGAGGAGGAGCGGCAGAGGGGGGCAAGAACGTGGCGGAGGGGGGGGGGCGGTGAGTGCGTCAGCGCCGCAGTTCATGAAAATTACCCCGTGCCTTGGCGCAAAAGTCAAAATTCCGGCGCGCCGGGCGGGAAGCTCCACTCGTTTTTCCAACTTTCGGCGGGAGAACAGGGAGAGAGAGAGAGCAGTGCACCTTTTACACCTCGGCGATACACACACTCGAGAGAGAGAGCACCTCCATTGCACCCTCGACAGCGACGGTTGCACGGACCCTCTAACAGTTTACGCGGGTAACAACGGTCTCTCAGGCTCTTGGTGCTGAGTCCTCGGCTACTGGGACTCTCTCTCTCATCGGTGCCCTCGCGTCTCTGCTCTGCTGCAGGTTGGACATCAAGAATAAGGCGCGCGCCAAAAGCACGCTCGCGAAGGCGGAGAGAGAGAGAGAGAGAAGTAGCCAACAGTAGCGCTCTTTCGAGAACAAGACGCACCGCGAGTCCTCGGGTCTCTCTACACCGCCATCCTCGTCAACCCTGCTCTCCTTCTCTCTGTGCGTTGCAAGTGTGTGCAGCCAGGTCAAGAGACTGACCTCGACGAAGCCTGAATCTTTAGTCGGCGATTTCAGTGCGAATAGTAACCTACAAATATGGCCAAGGTTCAGGTCGCGAACGTTACCGTCCTCGACAACCCTTCGCCCTTTTCCAATCCCATACAGTTCGAGATAACGTTCGAGTGCATCGAGGAGCTCAAAGAAGGTTAGTTTAACAAATTGTCTCTCGCGGAGAAGCGCAGTTTTTCATTTCGAATATTTCGGTTGATGCCTATGCTAACTGATTGTTATTGCTTGTACGTTTCTTTTTATTTGATCGCGCCTGATTATGTATTTCGGTAGAGGGTGGAATGGCTTGTTGCCAGCCAAAAAGACACAATTATTTATTAAAGTTGATCTTAATTTTCTAACCATTTTTTGTTGTTTACTTAACCTTAATTGTTTTTTTTTTCTTTTTTTGCAGATCTAGAATGGAAGATGATCTATGTTGGTTGTGCTGAGTCAGAAGAATATGATCAAATTTTAGATACAATTTATGTTGGACCTATTCCTGAAGGAAGGCACATGTTTGTATTTCAAGTAAGTACATTTTCTAAACATTTTTAACAAACTTTTTATATTTCCTTGAACTTTTTCTTTTTTAATTTGTATTTTATTTAAACAATATATTTTGTAACTTTTATAAAAGTTAAAAAAAATTTTTAATAAAAAATTACTGACTGTATGATAAATATAAATGATTCTGTTGAAGTATTAAAGCAAAATTAAAAAATTTGTGTTTAAATTTTAGGCAGATCCACCAGATACAAGCAGAATTCCTGTTAATGATGCTTTAGGAGTTACTGTAGTTTTGCTAACATGTTCTTACTGCAATCAAGAATTTGTAAGAGTTGGATACTTCATTAATAATGAATATACAGATTTAGAATTAAGAGAAAATCCTCCACCGGTACCTCAGTTTGACAAAGTACAAAGAAATATTCTAGCTGATAAACCACGTGTGACTAGATTTAAAATCAATTGGGATGACAGTTCAACGTCAACAGCCAACATTATTAGTGAAGGTATGGATGCACAAGCAGCAGTAGAAGAAACTACACAGGATGTTCCTTCAACTTTTACAGAAAATACACAAAACAGTATGGAAGTGATGTAAAGTATTTTACCTTAAGTATTTTTCTTTTTTCCTTCATATTAGATAATTTTGAACAGTTCACAATGTTATTCGACATTTGTATCATACTAGAAATTTTTGGCAAAATGGCTTTGATTCATATTTGAAGAATTTACACTTGTTATTTATACTGCCATTTTTGCTGTATAATAATCATTAAATGTTTTATTTATGAGTTGTGTATGTACAAACGACTTGACTAGCAAATTTATAAGTTAGCTAAATCATTTCATATAAATTAATCTTACTAAAAGTAATCAACATATAGATGAAATTAAAGTTTGCGTAAATAGAGATTTTTTTTCATTATAAAATTAATTTTTGCTGTTTTACAACATTATAAAAATACTTAAAAGAACTAAAAATGTTCAGAAAGTTTTTTTATATTTTTATAAAGTCAATTACTAAATGTTTGTCGAGTGAGCCAGTCAAATTTTCATTTCTTGTCATCAAATCTGTGTTGCAAACGTTTATTTGATTGTACAGAACTTAAGAATTTTGTTCAAGAAACACAGTACGCGTTTTCTTATTTAATTTAATCAGCATTTAGAAACTAAGACAGTTATAACTCTAATGGTTCGTGTATATATATACAAATATTAAAAATATTATTTTCTACTTTATAATAACTGACTTTTCATTTTTCCTTGCTAATTTAATCAATTAAGGTTTATAAAAACAAAAAAAATTGCAAATTTTAATACAATTACCCCAAACTGTATTAAAAATTGTATGTTATTTTATTAATTACATTTGTTATTAAAAACTGATAACTGCTAAATTAATTTATGTACAAAATTTGAAAACATGAAATAAATAATTATTCATTTTTGAGAAAGTTAAAATTATATATTTTCAACAAGTTTACATATAAAAGACTATAACAATAAATACTCTGTTTTACATTAATTTCATTAATAATACCATTTTTTTGTGCTATATAAATTTTAAAGGAAAGATTTTGTCCACAATTTAACAATACATTCATTAATTTATATTTGTAAGAACTGCACATATTGTCTGCTCCTATAGAAAAACAAAATATACATAAAATTTTCAAAATAATGCTATTAAAATAATTAAAATGACAAAACTTTTACTTTAGTTCTAACGATTCTGGGTTTTTTTCTCATTAGCTATGCAAACATAAACAGGCCTGTATAAAATTAATGGAGTTTGCGATGTTAAATGATCACTGCCATCATAGACTTGACCCAAAAGAAATTCAGGCCCAATGTAAGATCCTCCTTCTATATGCTCTATTGCTGTTTCTGAAAATTAAAAATATAAGAAATTTATGAATATTAATTCTATATTTTGCCACAATATTAATCTAATGTAAATTTTTAAATAGAGTAATATGTTTTTTTATTTAACACTACCAACCATATTTTATCTTTGGCTGATGAGTAAGATTAGGTATTCTAAAAGGTACTGTTGCCACTGTGATAGGAAAATGCATTTGCATATCTTCTCCTGATTTTTCCAGTTGAACACTTACCTAAACATTTTGTAAGGTAGAATAATTGATAACATAAATGAACATTATTTAGCTTATTTTAACAGTACCTTCAGAATGTAATAAATTTGAATTAAACGACAAACTCCTACTAAAGTAGGTGGACAGACAGGAAGAATCATTTTTTTTGAAGAATCCCATTTAATAGCAGTACCAGGGGATACAGGTTCACCTTTATATTCCATAACAATTTTTTGAACTTCTCTACTTGCTCCAAGAACACCTCGGTTTATGAAGAATTCAACGTACTAAAAATTATAGAAAATATTAAAGTAAATTGTTAGCAATTTAAAATTAAGTTTTATTCCAATTAACATTATTAGTAAAAATTTGTTGAAAAAAGATGTTGATGCTGTTTAAAGATGGTCATATTTTAGTTTGTATTTTAGAATTTGACTGATTTTGCAACTAATATAAAATTTTTCATGTCCTTGCAAGAAAATTGGAAGAAATTGTTAAAGCTCTACTTTTTGTTGCATAGTTTTGTTAAACATCTCCATACACACATTAATTTAGAATATTGCAAAAATAGAAATAGCAATATTATTTAACAAAATATAAATATTTAATAGTATAAAAAGCTTTGGATGAATATGTATAGAAAAGAAGATAAATACTTGAGTTAATTTAACATGCAACCATGCTTTTTCAATGCCTCTGTTATCAATAGCAGCTCGTAGTTTTATACTTTCACCACAAACATATGCTCTTCTCTCTAACTGAGCACTCAATTCAACTGGATTTCTTCTACAGCAAAAACAACAAGATGTTCGCACTTCAGTTCCAGTCATAGGTTTCTAGAATAGTATTTTATGGTTTATTTTATTTCATTATTAATTAATTAATCCTTTTAATATCAATTGATGATAATTAGATTTATAATACTAAACAACTTTACTACTTGAATTTTTTTTAATTAAATATATCTTACCAAATATTGTTCATCCATACAATCTATATGAGGACCAATTAATGTAAAATACTTCAGTCCCTGGGGAGGACTTGCATAAGGCCTGTCAACTGTTGCTTTGACATAGTAGCGAATGTAACCAGTACGAGATTCAAAGCTACAAGGTAAAGCACTTTCTGGCAAATTGAATGTAAATGGAAATTGGTGTTTTCCCCGAGGTAAAATTGGAATTGGCCCTTCAGATGAATCTAAAGCACAAACAATCTATTATTAAAAAATATTCCTACTGAAAGCATGACTAATAATAATCATGTTTTTTTAACATTACCATGTCCCCAGACTACAACACGTTCATCAACAAAATATTGATCATCTTTGACATTTCTTCTGTCTCCGCTGACCAAGATTTTCCATTCAGCATGTGCTTGACCACGTAATGATAATCTCATTGCTATATAGATTAAGATTTATAAAACAGTATCATGAAATTTTTAAACAGTTTTCTACACTATAAAAAGTAAAGTAAAGGATAAACAAATTGGGTTGCAAGAAATAAGAAACACCAATAACTTAAGATAAAATTAAAATTTATTGAACTTAAATACAATCATTTAAAAAAAATCATACAATTCAAACATAACAAATAAACTATAGCTACATGATTTAACATAATTTTAAATGAAAAAAAAAAACACGAAATAGTCATTCCCACAACATACAAACATTAAGCTAAGTTATGAGTTTTACATACATCTCAGCTTGAAGTTTTCAGTGGTGTGCAATAAAACATGACCACGAATAACTTCGCCCGCATAATAAACTTCCTTCTCGAGTTTAATATCAAACTCGCTAATGTTATCCATGCCCGACGACGAGACAAAGAAAAACGCGAGGCCCGAAAAACGAGAGCACAAACAACACAAAAGAAGTTTTAACGCAAAAGGCAGTCTATAACTTCGAAGCGCGCATTTCGTTCGTTAACTCTATGCGCAACGCCGAAAGCACATCGATTTCGTTGTCTGATGCCGAGGGTAGGTGAAACGATTTGTTTTCCTCGCTTTGCATCTCGTCCTGTCTATCGAAAAATTGACTTGCTGATTATCGGCATAGGATAGAAGCTTCTATTGCTCGAGCGAGAGGGGGCGAAAGCCAGAAACACACTGCGTCCGGGGAGGGTATAGTAGGGGATGCTGTGTGGGGGTGTGCGCCGTGCGCGTAGCAGTAAATAGCGCGCGCCTCCCCGAGAGTTGATCTGCTCCTTTTACTACAATCAATCGTCGCGCACTTGATCTCTGCTACTGTGTGTACTCTCTCTCTCTCTCTCTCTCTCTCTCCTGACACACTTAAGCCCGACGCCCGCGCAACAAAGCAGGACGCGCGAGATGCGCGCGTGTATAATAAAAAACCTTAACGATTTGTAAACTGCGAGTATACATACAAACTGCGCAAGCTGCGATGGGCAAAAAGTACTGCAATACACTTTACTTTCTAGTATTTGGCAATTCTATAGCCACATTTATGTACGCATATATAATATAATATATGCGCTGTTCTATTGCAGACGCCTACAATCTACATAGGTATATTGGTATATATGGAAACAGTATATAGATATACAGATGCTCCGAAATCCGAATGTCTCCGCGACCGCGACTTCTACATTACCGACCAATATTCCGTATTGATAACCTTCATTATTTTTATCATGTTTACATATAAGTAGTACGTGAATGCATAAGTTAACGTTTTTTAACAGTATGAATAAGTAACATAGGACTCCATGTGATATTAAATTAAAATGGATCATGAATTAGTACAAATTACAAATATTGATGTTCCAAAGAAACACTCCAAAATTGCTGTTGCTCTTGCTGCAATTACAGGTTTGTAAAATCAGGTTTATGTAACAAATTTTTGAATTATATGATATTGTTTATTGTATTATTTTAAACGTTATACGAAAATAAACTTGCAGACAAGTTTAACATGCTACAATAAATTGTTAAAAATCTAACTGTATTTAACTAATATCACTGCAGGAGGGGTTGGATTAGCTATTACTGCTGTATGCATTCCTTTTGTAAGTCCAGCTTTCAGAAGAATTTGTTTACCTTATGTTCCTGCAACTACAACTCAAGTAAAGAATATTTTACAAGCTTTAAATGGAAGATCAGGTTCAGTCATTGATATAGGAAGTGGAGATGGACGAGTTGTAAGTTATTAGTTATTATATAAAATTACTAAGATTTTGTTTTATTTTGTAATAATAAATAATATATTTATTAAAGGTCATAGCAGCTGCTAAAGCTGGTTTTAAAGCAGATGGCGTAGAACTTAATCCATGGCTTGTGTATTTCTCTAAAATTTTTGCTATAACCCAAGGAGTTTCTTCTAATACATATTTTTTCAAAAAAGATTTATGGAAATATAATTTAGGAAAATATGATAATATTGTTATTTTTGGAGTTGAGCAGATGGTAATTTGATTTCAAGTTAACACAACACATTTAATTATTATTTTAATTAACCAACTAATGTTATATTTTTAGATGAAGGAGCTTGAACAGAAATTCAAGTCAGAGTTAAAGCCAAATTGCTCAATTGTAGTTTGTAGGTTCCCTTTACCAAGTTCTAAACCAATTTTAACAATTGGTGAGGGTATAGATACTGTATGGATCTACGAAACACCATTAAAAAGTACGTAAAGTGATAATTAAAGTACAAAGTGGAGAGGTTTAAGAAGTAGGATACACATATAATATAAATAAACTTTTTTTAATAAATTAATCAATAATAAGTATTACAACCATATCATGTTTAGATCAAAATTGATCTTCTGGAAATGGTACAATTTGAATAAATAATACTCAAACGAAATATACAACATAAGTGGTTGATTTTTTTTCCCACTATCTTGCTATCAAGGAGTTTTTATAAAAAATTGTCCAACGAGATTCAATATACCAATAACCGGCACACATGTGTAACAAACAATTTTCAATCCAGTCATTGTTCCTTGTCTGTGCGAGATCGTCAAATGAAGTAAACTAGGCAAAGTAAATACATAAACTAATCCACTAATGGCACCTGTATACCTTATAATCGTCCCCACGTGAGGCAAAAACATCGCAAACAAAACGCAAACAGTCACTATAACAAAATTTACAAAAAATACATAACTTCGCGGGCAGTCGGTCGTCTTGAATAATGAAGCCAGCAATTGAATTCTCAGCATGTACGCTAGCAGCGGGTAAACCGTAAATAATTGAAATAGAAGGACAACTCGTGCTCCTACGGTGACGCCGTCGCTATTTTGGAAGTTATTCAACAAATTCTGAAATAAAAATAACCATAGGTAATAGAAATCATATTTTAGCGGTATTAAATAATAGTCTCAGCTTACATCTTCAATGCAGGATTTGGCAAGTGGAAAACAGACGTAAAATGCTATGCCTACGGTGATGTAAGTAATGGTAACCAGCATGTAAGCTATCGTTAAATCTCGCCCCTGTAACAATTAAATTATCGCGTAAATTTTTATCCAGAGATAGCAACTAAAAGAAAAAATAATCAACTGCAATTACATTCTTCTTTTGATTACGATTGCTCTGCATTATGGTTATTATGATATTGTGAATGAAAAACGAGAGCGACAACATGCCAGAGAGAACTGGAAAAGTTGGTCGCAGTATCAAGCTCTCTTCCCACGTTATTTTACTCATGTTGATCCCCCACGACGCCGATTTTATGAGGACAAAAACGACTAGGTAGACTATCGATACTGTGCCTGAAATATCAAATCATGTTAAGCTTATCAAAATTTGTCAATTTTCAAAAGAGTTTAATTTCTCTTCAAACTTACCGAGAGAATTGAATTTTGTAAAAAACGTCGTTGTGCTAAAATTTAAAAGTGGAAACACTAGAAAAGCAAGAAAAATCGGTACGGTTCTGTACAAATCCCACATAGGTCCTAAATTATCGTACGAGTTTTCATTTAGAGATCTGTTGAAGTGTTCCTCTTTTGGACAGAGTACTGGAAAAATTATTTAATTTTTTGTAAAAAGTTGCTTCATAATAATACTTGTCAATACTTGACACTTACCGTTTGCATCTGTTCTGTTAAAAGATGTTATAGACGTTGTTAAAGGTTCGTCGAAGATTATATCTATTAAAAGTTAATGAATTTATTAAAATAAATTTTATAATTTTTCGTTCACTTTAAAGATTATGAAAATTAGTTCAATTACCGTACAAAAAATTTACAGAATTGTATAGGAAATTCGACATTAGGACCCAATAAGCTATAATAGCGCCCATAAGAACGTTTATGCTAAAAATTTTTGCCATGTGTTCCGCCCAAGAGCCGAGATAAACTCTGCTCAATTCCATTACCTCGATTTTCTCACCTCCGCCTAAAAAATATGCAAATACAATCTAATTAGTAGAATATTTCTAAAACGCTATAACTTAATACATTTAACAGAGAAAAAAATTTATTTTAAATGTTAAAATGGCTTTAAAATTTAAAACTTTATTCAATTTAGTTGCAATTGAAGTTTTAATTTGCAGTCGCGTTTACTGCATTATAAAATACCTTATCATCTAATTTAGATTTTACACGTTTTTTTAAAAGAAAATCAACGTTTATCATTTTCGTACTGCTTTGTAATCGCGTCATAAACAAATTTATAGACGTATTTATCTAACTGGGTTACTAAATGCTATTCACTGACCGTATTACGCATAGCTTACCGTGATGTTTGTGCACTTGCAGCAATTTGTAAGCTGTGAATAAGCACAAGCCACTCATCCCGAGTATTAGGAACATCGCAGGAATGAAACCGGCCATGTAAATTCCCCATGGCACTGTCAGCAAAGACGAGCCTAATATCGTATTCCACACCGAAAAACTGAAATCATAACGATTTTTTTTTTGTTACGCAGATACCGCGTTGATCAAAACTTTGTAACGCAGTTGCAATCATAATCAACGAAAACAAGCTAAAGTTCATAAATAACAATGGGAATCAATTGTTCGTCCATGAAATTATATAATAGGCGCAATAAACTGTAACATTTATCGCTTATTTCACAAACTCGACTCTCGCCGATATGTACCCACGCAATATGCACATTTATATCGTGTAACAGAATTAAATCTGTAAATATTATGAAAAATTATCAAAGGGCTTGCACAATATTATTATTATCAGTTTCCAACAGTCGAGACTTGCGATTAACGATTTTGCGTCATTATACACTTCATCGAAACTACGTTGGAAGATAAAGATTTTTGACTTTGGTCGGAGTTATGAAAAAAAAAACGAAAAAAGATGAAGATACTTGTAATAAAGTCACCATGATATTTCTTACGTTCTTTAAAGGGGTAGAAAAAAAAAGCTAAGCTTACATTGTGACCAGAGAGCTCTGCTTCGGCCTGCTGTCTTTCAAGGTATTATCAGCGTTTCCTGGTATCGGCAATGGTTTTGTGAAAAAGCCTTCCAGCAAGTTGTTCTTATCGATTCGTGGATCTACTTCGAATCCGTCATCTTCCAGTAGCTGTTATTTTTCGATCAGAAATGGTTTTTAAATAAATCATAATCGTTTACCACCAATTAAAGCACGTATCATCGTATCAATTAAGAAAAAAAAAAGTTATTTTTAGATATCGTGACGGAAAAATGATAATTATTGGTATTCGTTTAATCTAATTAACTGTTCTTGCAAACATTTTAACGTCTGCCCGTCGGAAGGAACGATTTGAGTTCTTTAAATTATTAAATATATAAATGTATCGTTACCAGATCGGCGTTGTGAATTTCGTAATATTTTTCGCGCTCGAGGCTCGTGGGTAGGGAAACACCAGTTGACGTGATTCTGTCGCTTACGTATGGTGGCAGACGTTTTGGTAGTAAATTTTGGATGGAATTGTAATTTGTCGTGCCACCACCCGTACTGCTCAATCTGAAAAAATGTAAAAATATTTAACAATGATTTTTTCATTATTAAAGTATTTAATTCAGTAGATGATCTTAATTTTAATGTTCGAGACAGTTTTGAGACATTGTCTTTTAATTTGTTGTATGTTATTTGAAATAAATATACATGTAAAAGATACAGAGTAGAATAAATTCACTCTTGTGCTTTAACGTACAGGTCAAGAAAGTGCTTAATCGTATGTAACGCATACATTACCAAATAAATTATTTGTTAAAACACTCGATTGGCCACGTTGAAAATTCTTATACACAATTTAATCAACTCAAGGAAAATACGCTCGTAATAACGAAAGATCAATAATAATCAAATTTTATTCTCAATCCGGTATTTTCAAAAAATCCAATGATTATTATTCTAAAGAATCAAACATGCTCTATCGAATTAATAAAAAAAAAGAGAAATAAAACAATAAGACTGAAAAAAGCAACGTACTTGGAAGAGCTGCCATCGGGACTGGAATCAAGATCGCTCGTCTCGGAGTCATCGAACATCATTCCGGGCCTCAAATCCTGGCTGGCGTGGGAGCAGCTCGATGACAACAGGGGCGCGCTCTCGGAGCCGCTGTCGCGCTGCTGATGCTGTTGGAGCAGGTGCGGCCCGGCAGCCGGGCCCTGATGCCTCCTCTGCTTGTGCATGTTGTTCGCGCGCTGGCGAATAGTCGCGGTAGAGCTCGCGTTATACTCGGCGCGCCCGGCCGGCGCCCGGGCTCGAGCCGGACTCTCTCGTCGCTCGGTATCTCAGCGCCGCTGAGCCTCCTCTTTCTCTCTCCCTCGGCGTCCGCACCCTTGACCATACGCAGCTGACGCTGCTCCGCCCTCCCCTCCCCTCTTGCCAGTTTTATCGCCCTGACACATTCTCTCAGTCTACACTCCCACCCGCCCAGAGACACGCCACTTTACAACTTCTTTGCCGATTCCCCCTTTTTCTCTCGTTATATTTTTTGCCACCCTCTGCGATTTTTATATTCTTCCTTTTTCAGTCTCTTCTTCGTCTTCGTCTTTTTGGGAGTCTTCAGGCCTGGTGACGTCTGGTTTGTTTAGATTATTTTTTTTTTCAAACACGCGTCGAGTGAACGACTCGTGTGAGTTGGCGCCTAAAAGATTAACAAATTTGGTAAGAGCGTTGACGCTCTTATGCAAAAGATCGATAAAATGTGAGGTTGGGATGAAAAAAAAGCTTTAACGTTTGACTGAAGGTTATTATTTTTTCTACATTTTCTAATTTTTATGATGTAATCGTTCGATTTGTTTTAATTGCGTTTGAAATTTTTAATGCGAGAGTTCAGAATAAATCGGCAGAGCTTCAGCGTCTTAATTCACACGTCATGGTCCAAAAATCGGTATATTCATCAAAATTTAACTGTCATTGGCCGAACTTCCCGTAAAATACGTAGAATTAACGATTAAGAAATAATTGATAATTTTTTAATGTTTAGTTTGTAAGAGCGAACATAATACTTTCTCCAGAAAAATGTCATGGTAAGATAACCATTATCGTTAGATTACATGAATTACATAATATTAATCGAAATTCCCATTAGGCAAGATTTCCAGTTGTTACTTGAAACCACACGTAGTAATATTGTTAAGGAAAAAAATATAATGCCACATCGTTTCAATTTTTTTTTTTTAACGCTCATTGGTAAACGAGCTTGCAAACCCTCGCGATTGCCGGTGCCCAAGTATACATGAAAATGCAATAAACGTTTGTAGAATATACAAATGACGTGCAGATAAATTTAATAACAGATTTACGATGAAGGGGAACGAAAACAGATTTTTCTCAATCTCCAAGTATGATCAAGTAGAGACAAAAGTTTCATCATGCTATGAAATCAAATAGCTCGGAGCTTTTTTTTTTCACGTATATCGAAAAATTCAGCGTATTAATAACGCGCCGCTGCTGTAAACAGTGCGATTCTTATGAGAAATGTTTAATGCATTTGTTTAAATATCGATTATCGGCTTTTGTTTACGCTTTTCCAACTTTTGGGACATTAATTTTGTTCGACGTTTCGTTTCTTCCGAGCAACATTGTTTAATGATTGTATAGCACATTTTTTGTTGGTGTAGCTTATTAAAATTTTGCTAGTAATGGTCTAATCTAATTTTAAATGTTTCTGTTTAGAAGACACTTTGTTTCAAAGGTCACAGTTTTACGCGTTAATATATAAAGCGTGTACATATAATATATGTTATGTATTATGTAATTGAGAATCATAATCTAGTGTGCAATAAATATATGACTAGGCGGATAGATTAAGCGTGTTATTCACGACTTTTCAATTAGCAAGACGATCAAACACTTTCCGATTTCGTCATATTTGTGTTGAAGTCGAAAAGTGAACTTTTAATTGCATCTCAAGTTTTTATAAATAATCCATACTGTATACTTCTGTTAACAATAATATAAAACATACATTATTATTTTATTTCACTACGAAGAAAGGATGCTTTGTCAAAGCATATCAGTAATAACATTCTTTACTTTGTTGTTAATTCAATTTTTCAAAGGATAACTCGGCAACTCTAACTTTCAAATTGAATTTGTGCAACGCGCACGAATAGCGATTAGATAATTCTGTTTTGGCTCCTAATATCGAAGATTTTCTTTCGACTTTTGAGGTCATCAGATAATACATGGAATTAGAAGTAAAAATAGACGTGTAGAATACGTGCAGAGCCTAACCGAGCCATTTGAATTTGATAAAACATATCAAACGAAATAAGAGAGAAAGACAGAAAAAAAACTAATATACTATATTTCTAAATCTTCAATCCCATTTTTCAATAACATTCAATATTCCTACGAATCATCGACAATGCCCAAGCGATATTTCACACGAGAGTTTATCAGCGTAACAAAGTATAACAAAACGAGCGCTTAAATCAACAACCTGTAGCATACATAATGACGACAAAAAAAAAGAAAAGGGAGAGGAAAAAAAGTCACCGAACAAATCTCGTCGTTTCCGAAGATAGTTTAGCATCTCCTTCTCGTCGTGACTGACAGATTTCCCGCAAGTTCGGCCAAGCGCGCGTATATACTTGGTAATCGCCGGCCTTGAGCGATTTCTTTGTATGCCCCGGCCGTGTCCATCCATCATCGTCGTCGTCGTCATAGTAAGGGAAGAAAACGAGCGGAAAGTATTGCCGCGATTGGAAAGAGAAATTACGCTTACTAGCCGCATTGTCAGCCTTACACGTTGCTACGTATGGATGCTACTCTGTTCGCGGACTAACATTTTTTTTTCGCTTTAAATTTATAATTTCTCGCTTTATTTATTTTTTAACGCACAAAAAACAGATGCGCAAAATAGGAGTAGCCTTTAGGCAGCTGCGAGCTTGCCATACTTTTGCGACAAATTTCAAACAACCAGACTTACCAGCTCACGCGTACACTTACCGTTCCGTGCACAACGAGCACGATCTTTCTTATTTCTAACGCTGTTGTTGCTAATCTCCCTCAATTTCAAATCGAATGGATTTTGATGTAAAGCATTTGAGCGCCCCCTGCGCACTGCATTCCTATTGGTCTACTCGCAATGGCTGCTGCAAATGCGCATAAGATGTGCACGGCTCTCTCTCTCAGCTTGCACAGCTGAAGTTTAATCGCTTGTTGATACACACATTGCAGACAGGCCATTAAAGTACATATATACATCGTTCCGATCGCGGCTCATCGTAATTTTAACCGTATAGCTACGTTTTTCCACAAAGCAAGTACTTTTTGCTCCGTTTCGATTTGTTTTTCTCAATTAAAAACTCGTCGACAATAACAATGGCCGCCGAATAGCTGTACGAAAAAACTACGGTGTAAATGTCATTCGCTTGCGCAGGAGCGTTTCCCCGCAGCTTTTCGTGTAATTCAATACGCAACTCGTCTCCGCGAGTATTTTTGTAACAGCGGATTAAGCCTGACTTTCGACGTAGTTTTCTTATTTTCACTCGCGCGGCGACCATTTCACACCTTAATTGCACATACTTCAAACCATTATAACTTGTGTACCTACTTGCAGAACGGAGAACTTGTTCCAACTTGTCGACCAACGTATATCTTGATGTCAAATGTACAGAGAGTAAAAACAAGACAAGCTTGATATTGTGAAATAATGGAAGACGAAATAGATGCCAACAATGACAATGATAATAATACAGAAAATACAGAGTCGACGAATTCTAATGATACCAGTCAATCAGGTGCTTTACCCCAATTAATTTCACGTTTAATACGATATGCTTCTCGAGTTTTAGGTTAGTCTTTTCAAAAGATTAACAAAAATAATTTACTAAATTCATTTACTGTAGCAGTCAAAAATTATTTTATTAAATTATTCTTCTTATAATTGATTAATTAAATTTTTTATGTAGATAATGATGATGATGATGATTCCAATGAGCAGAGTGATCATGAAAATCATTTGGAACAAGTTTCATCGAATGAAGCAGCAGAAGACTTTGACATTACCCTACCTGTTTCCCATACTGTGAGTTTTATCAATATTTTTTAATTAACAAGACTCATAAATGGTATTTTTATAATTCATTTTATTTTTTTTTATTTTTTCAAGTATTTGGGAACAGATCTAGAAGAAATTAGAGGACGGACAATATTAGACGAAGGCATATATATGAACCTTCCATTATTGTTGAAAGATAATATGGTTTTATTTCCTGGTCAAACGTTGCCATTGGCTGTATTATTTGAGGCTGATATAAATACAATGGAAAAGTGTATAGAAAAAAATCACACTTTTGGTGTGGTTTGTTATAATAATAGCTTACATATAGAAACAATGGGTACTACTGCTGAAATTTACGAATTTATGCAAAACAAACCAGGAGAGCCATTTCGAATAAAAGCTAAAGCAAGACAAAGATTTAAGATTTTACAAATAAAACGTGATGTAAGTAATAATATTTCAACTGATTTGCTATATATGTATATATGTTGCTTTAAAATTTATGTTACTCATCCTTTTTTAGATGAATAACGAAATATCTGGAAATGTTAAAATATTGCCAGAAATAAAACTACCTCATCCATATTACGAATATCGGTTAAGGTCTTTAGATTATCAGAGAAGTCGTTGTGTCAATGATAAAAATGAAAAAAGACAAAAAAAATTAGAAAAATTAGAAGCTATGGTAACTTCTTGGCCAGCTTGGGTTTACAGACAATATGATCCAAATAAACTAGCTTCTAAAGTACGAGAACAGCTCCAATATATTGAAACAAGTATTTACATTTTTTTGATACTTACTTTAATTCATATTTTACATTGAATTTATGAAACTCACCTTTACTTAGGAGGAAGTTATATACCTACAGACCCTACAGACTTATCCTTCTGGGTTGCACAAAATTTGCCATTAGCCAATCAAGACAGACTTGAATTATTAAAATATGATTGTGCAATCTCTAGGTTACAATGGGAATTAAAATATTTAACAAAAGTAAGCATTAAGATTTATTTAAGAAATTAGAATGCAATATTTATAAAACTGTTAATTTGAAGGGACGGAATCTTGTATGCTGTCATTGCAACAACGTCATAGCTAAACAATCAGATATATTCCCAATGAGCAGAGAGGGTCCACAAACAACATTTTGTAATTCACATGGATTTATTCATGATACAATAACAGTGTATCATGCTAAAAATCTTGTACTTGATCTAGCACCACCTTCATCCAATTACAGTTGGTTTCCTGGGTAAGAAACAATGTGTTGTAATGCATTTAAAAAAGGCTTCTTTAATATTTACTAATTTATTTTAGATATGCATGGACAATTGCAAGCTGTAAATGTAGTAGACATGTTGGCTGGAAATTTACAGTCGAAAAAAATAAGACTTTAAATCCTAAATCATTTTGGGGATTATCACGAATGAATTTAAAATTCAAAATATTATCCTCAGGTAATAAAAACTTGAATGATTCAAATGAAGCAGATGAAAATAAGGAAAATTCAGAATCAGATTCAGATTGATGATCTTAAAAACGTTTAAGCATCTAATTGAATGTTAATATACAGTATTTAATATTAAAAACTAGAAAACCAGTTGAGTTTAGTTAAAAATCCGCGGTTAAATAAGTGATACTAGCTTTAAATATAGGATAAAAATAAACAACTAAAGTTTTTTACCAAGAATTTTTACATCAATTATCAACATAACATTGAAATTTTTTTTATTAAAATATTCAAAATATTTTGGAGGAAACTATATTTTTAAAAATAGAATTTAGTTTAAAATGTAACTCCTCAGAATATGATACAAATTGAGTCATTGGAAAATAATGTTTTTATTTTCAAAAATTTTATATTTTGTGATAAAAAATTAAAATAATAAAATCATGAAGTTTTTTGTTAAACTGCAATATTAAAACTCATTAAAAAATTTAGTTTTGTCACTAATTCATAGTTATAAGGCAATTATAAGGCAAATACTTCTTTGTATAATCATTGTTAAAATTTTGTTACTCTTATCCAAGTATGTAATTTCAAATTAAAATTATATCTATGAATATTCATTTAGATATATGCATCATCAAATTTGTTTAATTTTTTCCGCGCAGATAAAATATATTTTGCAGGGTTAAATATAAAAATATCAAATATGTAGAAAAATAAGAGGTGAAATGATGAATAAATACTTGAAGGATTTTATATCTTATTTCGCATATCATATATTTTTCGATTATCTTAAATCCAATTATATCTATAATATATCATCATATGTTCATTATTTACGTGAATTGTTTTCGCTCCTGTTTGTTTTCGTATTTATGCATCATACTTTCTTCATCACGTTCACAGTGCCGGACTTTCGTGCTCGTTGCATAAAAATAATCCGACTTCTGCATCATTAATTAGCGTAATCGATCATTAGAATTCTCCTAATACATCGAAACGTAGCGCCGTCAATCGTTGACGTCAAATACTATTCGCTGAATCACACGTTTACATGAGAACATTACGAATTAGCAATAAAATTATTACTAATTTTAGCGAATTCCTCAATAGTCATGATCCTGTATTTATGATTCTTTCCATTTAGTTTAACAAGTGCATTATAGATCGTATAATTTTCACAGCACGTTCATCCTTTACGCTGGTAATTACATCTTGATTTTTGTTTTTTTTTTTTATAAAACGTAGCGTCGAAAAATTTAGTACTAACACTGTATTTTAACCGCAAGTGTAGTTATACAGTTAAATGTTGTGTCCACATAGGAAATGCAAGTTCGCGCAATAACCGACAATCAATATTTGCTTAATCCATTTTTTAATCGTTCTTCGACAGTGTAATTAATTTTCCGTGCAAAATCTACAATCCCGTTTTTATTTTTTTTTATTTCATGTAAAAAACCTATGCGAATATATGATGGAACAAGTGTCTGGTAGGTCAGTAATAATGTAAGTCACTATGATGTTTGTATATTTTAAAGCGATCTTACTTTTAACTTTTTCATACGTTTCAATCTTGGCTTTATATCCAGAAGAAAAAGCAAGCGACATATGTCAGCTTCCTGAATTTTCATTAATTATCATTTTTTAATTATTAAAAGAAAATTTTTTAATTCACATGAATAGTTGTATTTGCACAAGTTAGAGGCTCAAATGCAACAAACTGGTAATATTTTATAATTTTTCAGGCAATCTATGTAAATAATTAAATTATTACTCGTTTTAAGTTTACCAATTTTAGTTATATTTTAAAGATTTTACATTTTTTACAACTAATTCATTTATCCAACTACGAAATAAAATAGTTGAATAATGAAAATATTTAATTTTCATCATTAATTTATTATAAACAATAAAAAATTGATTATGTACAAAAAATAATATCTGATAGTATTTTCACCAGAGCCTTTAAACCTCAACTTTTCTACAGTTTGTATAAATTGAAAAAATTCCTTAATTAGATGGCTCTGCACATTCTGTATGTCGCAAGTATATTTGTAGCAAGGTGGGTATTCATACAAATTATTCATTTACATATATTCCGGTCCCCTTTAAACACCAACTATTTTTAAAAATTACAAATAATTTTCAAATAATTTAGTGGTTTCAAAACTAAAGTTCAACAAAACTACCTCAAGATATAAGTAGTTGATTCTTTGACTGGCTGATTCATGTAATGCCAACAACTTGAAATTGATATTTTAGTGATTGAATATAGTCAAAATACTTATTTGAAACAAGTTTAGGTTATGTCAAAGTGAAACAGAGTGAAAGTAAAAAACTATTTAATCGATTAACTCATATATTCTCTTTCTTCAGTAAATATTAAATATTCATTTAATGCGAATAAAATATTACGGAATGGGGAACAGACCTAGATACAAGTCAGGGAAAACGTACGTTATTGACTTATACTTCATTCTTTGCTGCTTTCCAGACTTTTGTCGTCGCATATTTTTCTTATATCAAAAAGCTGCACTCTTCGCCGTGCTAGTACTTTTTCCCTTCTATATTCGACATATCTAAATATCTGTAAAAATATTTTTAAGTTATAACTAAAGTTATATTGATATTCAATTAAATAGACATTAATATTTTAAAAACGTAAATTTAAATCTTACTCTCGATTTCCGATCCCGCAGAGATGAACTTTGTGTGCGCTTGAACAGCTGTGGCGGATTGTTGGACGTTAAGAGGTACGCTAGGTGTTGGCGCAGCAAAGCCGGGTGGTGGTTGCATCGCCCAATGCTGTGTTGGAGGAGTAGTTTGTTCCTAAAAAAAAAAGATATTTATAAAGTCAAAGATTTAAAAAAATTAATTACTAGGGTGAAGATAAAATAAAAACGATAATAGGTTTAATGAATGTAAAAATCTAAAGAAATTATATGCTAATTAGTTGCAAGGATTAGTTCTAAAGATTAACTATAGACTAGGAACCTTTAGCATGGTACTTTAAAATCTCCATTAATTAAAACACGGAAATAAGATGGATATACTTTCAAGTACCTGCTGAGTAGTGTGAGTCACATTGTGTGAAGAATGCGCATGAGAAAATTGCCATGTGCTCGTGTTCTGGAATGGAAGAAGCCGGGAACTCACTATAGCTGGATCAATTGGATTCAAGTCTGATATTGATCCAAAATTATTCCAGCTCCCTTTCTGGTAAAGCGCTTGATGGTGAAACTGTTGCTGCTGTTGCGATTGCGGCTGCTGGGAACTTATATCGCACCAATCTTTCAATGTATAGATTGTATCGCTGGCACATTTACCCACTCCTATTAATGATAATATATTATTATTTTCTTATACATGTGTACAATATTGAAACATCTGTACTTCCAAAATATTTGTAAGATATAATAAAAACTTTTTTTTATTAAAATATTGCTTTTTAATAATCCATAAAATTATTAAAAAATTGTAATTATATCTTATTAAATTAAAAAAAAAAAAAGAATTAAGTGAACGTAATTACCTTGAGAATTGAGAAGTGGATTTTGGTTTTGAAGAAACGAGTTTTGCGAATTCTGTTGTCCCCCCGTAAACAAGACCCCGGATGAGTGACTCACGAACGGCAGTATTTTACTACCTGTAGACATAAGTAAGTCTGTAACAGAAACGCCAGTCAACAAAAGCAACAATGCGTTTCGTTTAATGATTTGAAGGAAAACGTTCTATTGAGCGTTATACGATTTTCCTTTAAATTAATACAAAATTTTATTATTAATTAAATGCCAACCTGAAAGTGTATTTGCAGTAGGAGCTGGTCGAGGAATGCCGAGACCAAAGGAATTCATGTGGTTTGGCGTTGAGCTTGGGAATCCCGGAGGTGGTAACCTACTCCTTTGACCGAGTGCGGCAACAGTTACCGAGCCTTGTACAGGACTTTGCGCTCCTCCATTTTGTTGCTGCTGCAGTAGCGTTTGCGGCAGCCGAGAAATTAGCGACTGTGGTTGTTGAAGTACCTGTAGATTTTGAAGATGCTGCGCCTGTTGCTGCAGGTGTGCCAGGCTTACCTTAAATTCGAGATTTTTTACAATTAGTGGTAAATTTTTTATTTATGATTATACCGAATAAGTGTAAGCTTATTTCATGGATAATAATTTTTGCCTACTAAAAGTACACAGATAATTACTTGAGTAAAATGATGTGGTGCTAAACCAATTGAGTTTTGTTGATGCTGCACTCTTGTCTGTTCTTCTCTTTCCCTCTGTTGTTGTTGTTGATGCTGAAATATCCTTTGCTGTTGTATCTGTATTTCATTTTCCATCAACTCCGCCAAAGCTTTCTGTGTTTCGTGGAAGGGATCAAAACCTAAATCGTCGTCTGCCTTTATCACTTCTGAGCTGTTTTGCCGCTGTTGTTGTTCTTGTTGTTTTTGTAATTCGCTTAACGTCGCATGTCCATTTTGTTTCACGAAATCGCTGTTCTCTTGATTTTGACTCGCCTTCAAATATTAAAAACAGTTTATTTATTATATTAACATTACATTTTATAAATTATAAAATGTATCAAATTTGAATAAAAAATGTTCTTACCTGCATGGCTAACCTCTGCTGTAACGAGTTTTGTTGGAAATCGACCATGAATTTTGAAGCAGGCGTATTGGCAAGTAAACTCGATGCTATGCTATTTGCAGGGTTATCCGATAGTGTGGAATTAAAATGGGCTGCGTTTGCATACGTCTCGTCAGCGTTAATGAAGTCTTCGTTGCTAAAAGATATTCGAGGAGAAGGCGACGGACTGGATTTGGGCGAAATATGAAGGGAAGGACGTGTGATTTCGGTCTGGAATCCAAAGGCTGCTTGCCAATCTTCGCTTGAGTACACCGTAGGCAGAGAATCGGGAATCGGTGCAATTCCCGAGTTTGTCCAATCGACTCCCGCGTTTCCTAAATTTTTTTATATGTTACATTTGCTCTCGATACTTTGTACGACTGTGTCATAATTTTAGTATCTCAAATAAAATTACCTGTTTGCGTCGTCGGAGGCGTTGACGTGGTGGTAGGAATTTTTTGAAAAGTATTTGAACTGAAGAAACTGTTGTTATCCGATTGAAAGATAGATCTGTGATTTATTTGTTGTGTTTGAGTACCATTAACGATATTCGTGGAATGTAATCCTGGAGGAGGTTGCTGACTTATACCTTGCAATGAATTCGTACTAGCTGGTGAAGAACCTGTACAGTAATAAAGTGATACTTTTAATAAGACACAATAAACTATTGAATATTACAAGTTTAGTACTAATGCCAGAATAAAAATGTAAAAACAAACATCTTTAATGATTTTTGTTTTTAACTTAATTACTTATTTTAATACATAATTAAAATGTCTTTTTTAAGAAGCAAATCAAAATAGATACATTTGTAAAAATATTATCTAAATATGATTGTTGAATAAGAAAACAATATCAGTGAATAATTGAATAAGTAATTAAAATCATTTTGTACTATAGATAAGAGTAATCAAATTAGATACAAGCTTGTAGAGGTTCAAGTAAATATTTTGTATAATTTAGTATAACTATAATTTTAAATATGATTTCTAGTCTTACTTCTTACCTTTCTGGATTTGCTTAAATTTAAATCTTAGTGTACAGAACAAAAAGAAAAAAAATCAACACTAACTACTGAAAAATGATCTTTATTTTGGCATATATAATGTTTCTACACACATTTCATGTGTATGAAGTTTTTGGCATACTTTTTATCACATAGATATCACCATTAACATCAACCATTCGGTAAGTTAATAAGAACAATAGAAAAAGAACTAAAACAAGTGAGTCGTGCACATTTTTATAAAAAGTACAACTAAAAAAGTTTTAAAAGAATGGAATTTTAAGATAGTTCTTGCAGAAACAGTAGGTGAGAAGTGCCAATAAAACTACAATGATTCTGATGAACTCACCTAAAATAGCTGAACTATTTATTTCTTCGCTAGATTCGGCTAAGCGTTCCACTTGATGATTTGCATTAGAATCTTCGGAACTAGATATTGTACTTGCCGGAGTACTGCCTTCTCTTTGAGGCTCAATCATGTCATGGTTTTCAGTATGACTTTGTACTTCTCCGTTTTGTACAATTCCGTTAATTTTAAGATCTTGCATTTGTTGCACTAGTTTCGGTGTTTTATTACTTGGCACAACTATTTGTTGTTGCTGTTGTTGTAGCTGGTTCGTTTGATCTGTCTTTAATCTAGCACTTGACTTTTGTATCACCACTTCACCATTCGACGTTGAAAACGTTATGGCCGTAGAATCCACTACTGGATTCGTAGATTCTTTTTGACCATTAACTTGCGGTTGCGCTGCATTATTCGTATTCGACTCCGATCGCGATGTTGTTCTCGTGTTGCTGTGCTTCTCTTTATTTTGTGAATTTTTGTGTTTATTACGCGCTGCCTGGGCTTTACTTTCGCTATTACTTTTTCCTCGTCGCGTATTACTCGAGCTCGTACCACTCTCCCCTTTGTTGTTGTTGTTCTGTTTTTGTGATAAAGCCGCAGAATTATTTTGCACAACGCCGTTTGTACAGATTTCGTGATTCGTTGTGTTATTTGTTTGTGTAGAATTTTGCGTAGATGTCGAAGATTCTTTACAATTTGATTGTGTTTCTGTAACAAGTTAATAACAATTAAATATGAAAATGAAATCTGCGCGATTGTAGGTTATAATAAAAAAGCAATTAAGCAAACCTTTTGTTTGACCTGTTTGTAACGATGGCCAAGCTTCTTTGGCTTGTGAATTGGGTCCATTCTCTCGCGTGGTTCCTCCAGTCACGGGTGGTGAAGGCGTTGGCTTCCTACAATTCCACATTTTTGTTAATTAAACCGAATTATAATGTAGTTTTACTTACTTATATTTAGAATGAAATGTTTACCTCTGCGAAGCGGTGTTAATATGTAAAGATTGCACGAGTTTCCTTTCATACTCTTGATGTTTACCCTGATGCATTTCTTCCTTCGTAAATGATGCCTCCTGATCTCCAAGGTCATGCAAGTACATGCAATCTGGTTTTGGACAACTTTGATTTCGCATGAAATGCGAACAGTACTTTGTTGTACCTAAAGATGTTTTTATTGTCCGACCATCTACACTTATATTATTTACAGCTTCTATTGCACGTAATGCATCTTCCTGACGCTGAAAAAAAAAAAATTTTTAATTAAGAATGTGTACAAGATTTGATTAAACCTTTTATTTTATTTTAATTAAGAAAAGTTTTAAATATTACCTGATACGTAACATAAGCTGACGCACTAGGACCTTGAGAACCTGCATAGGAAGTACTTTGATTTATAACTACTTTGTGGATTTTGCCAAATTTTCCAAAATACTCATGCTTCTTCAGGACCTGTGAAAAAAGTATGAATTGTAGTACAAATTTAAGGGAGTATCTTCAAATTTGATCAAATTAAAAATAACATACATCAGCATCTGCCAAACGCATTGGTAATCCCACGACAAAAACAAGATTTTTTTGTACTACTCTTACATTTGCTAGATGTTTACGATTTTCAGTAACCCGCTGTTTTCTTTGCTGATCTTTCAATCTTTTTTCTGCCTTTAGCCTAGATTATTAAATATGGTTTATGCATAACGTTCTCTTGGTGTTTATCAAAATAAAATCAAGTAATATGTACCTGGAAATTTCTTCTTTTGAAAGAGGTTTAAAATCAGCAGGATTTTCAGAATAGGCCTTACGGCATGCTGGACATAAACCATTTTCATCAGTGCGAATCCTGTGCCAGCAAAAACGACAAATTTGATAACCACAGGTACATGGAAAAAAATTTAAGTCATCCACTTCCAGCGGTTCCATACATAATGGACATTCAACCACTTCATCTCCACTCTGATTCAATACTGACATTCTATTCGTTGTTTATAATGTTGTTTTCAATGCTCAAAAACACCAATGTACTTAACTTTGACAGATCAAAAGTCCTGTGTACACAAGAATGCATTAATAACTGTTTTTAATAATTTCACATTAAAATTTTCACAAGTTATTGATAAATTAATAAAAAAAATTTCAATAAAAGTTCTTAGATTTAACACAAACATTTAACTTTATTGAAACTCACTTTGGATAGTTAATAAATTTCTTTATATTTGTAAAGAACTTGTATCCAAATTTCTTCCTAAACACCTTCTCTGGCAACCTGAACAAAAAGTAAAAAGATAAATTACAATTATGCCTATTAATTAAAGCATAGGTACACTGAAAATCAAACTTTTGTGAGAATAATAAATTTGTTTCCAACAACATTGTAAAAAATGTCTAAATTTAGTTGGTAAAAACTCTATGTACATTATTTTAATAGTGGTAAGATATTTTGAATTGTAAAAATGTGATAAAAGTATGATAACCTATTTAACACATTTAGGTCGAAAACCGACAAAAACCCAGTTTATCCAATTGAAGATAAGTTCAACAACAAACGCGTAATATTTATGAAAACGTTAAACTCCAATAAAAACACGGCAAAGATCGAAATAATAATCCGTTAACGAGCGAAAAAGATGTAGAAGCGTATGAGAAATTCAACTTAACCTCTTCAAAGGCGAACATGACAAAAATGAAACACATCGCTTCAATAAAAGAAGGCTCGCGTGCCACCAATATCAATAAACTGATTAATCAGTAATTTCGTAGCAGACGACTAAAGGCCGCGGCGATTTATCGTGAAACGTTAAAACGGAGAAACAGATTTTATTCGGCACAATTAATTTTCCACTTTCAGTGCACCTTATATATTAGTCATTTTCGCAACGCATTGCGGGGGTTTGGTGTGTTTGTAAACATTCGATAGTACGAATCGACGGGCGACAGACGGTTCCTTTTCTCTGAATAAAGCGTCGCGCGTGAAACGGATGCAGAGGAAAAGGAGGAAAAAACAAACAATACAACAGACGCACAGGCAGCAAGCGACAAACCGATTGGGAGCAAAGCGAGAACGGCGATAGCTTATAAAGCTAGTGTCTAAGAAGTCCACTATTTCAGAGAGCGAGCGGAGCCTCCGCTTGGAAAACGACGAGAGTGGCTAGTCGTAGCCTGTGCAAACGTTTATTCGGCGCGCGATTAAATACCTGGCGTGAATCTTCGTGTTCGCGTTATTGGTTCGCGAGTCGTGGGAGAAAGTGTCGCAGACGTTCGAGGGAGCACGGGCGGACGGGCAGACAGTAGGAGCAGCAGCAGCAGCAGCAGCACATTTACGATAGTTATTACGATGGCTCTCGGTCGAGAGCACGCGCGCGCGCGCCGACGTATAGAGCAAGAGAGAGATAGAGGGAGAAAGAGAATGCGAGAGCGCGGGGACGGCGTGCGGAGTGCCGCGGCGGAAAGCAAGAGAGAGAAAGAGCGAGAGCACACAGCGAGCGAGAGAAAACTGTCAAGCACAAGCTGCATAATTATAGGCGGATATGTGTCGGGAAGAGAAAGAGAGAGAGAGGAACAAAGGACGATATGCCGAGAGAGAGAGAGAGAGAGAGAGAGAGAGAGAGAGAGAGCCTGCCTCGCTGGCGACGAGGCAGCACCAGCTTCTCTATTTCTTTTTGCCTCAGTCCTCCTCCCCCGCCTGCGTCTTTTCCCACCCGAGCAAACCACCCACCCTCCCTCCTGCAATTGCGTAATTATTATTATACGCACGGCTCATTTCGCTTTTCGGTTTTTCCCTTTGCAAAAACGCCCAAGCAGAAGAAAAAAAAATGTGCGCTCTCGGATCGATAGCGAGAGGAACGAGACACGCGGCAGAACGCGAATCCGTTGCGAACCTCGCCGACTATACGGCAGACCGAGTCAAGCGCTCTCTCTCTCTCTCTCTCCCAGTGTCTCTGATATTGCCACTGCCGAGGGGGAAAAAATAAAATACAGAGGCGGACGTTGGATGTGTGACGCGGATGTGCACGAGCATTTGGCGATAAGTAGAGAGAAGCCGGGAATCGATGGGAGAGAGCTCTCTGCACCTGTGGACGCGCACTCGGCAGGATGTACGGCGAGCCATTGAGCTTTCACGCTCCCCTCCCTGTCCCCCTATCGCTCGCTCTCTTTCTCTCTCTCTCTTTTTCGCACTTGACGTTCGTCAACAGTCTCTTTTCACTCGCGTCAAAACCGCGTCTCCGGCTCGAATCTCATTGCAGCTGATCTCTCTCTCTCTCTCTCTCTCTCTCTCTCTCTCGCCGAGGTGCTCATCTTTTTATGCCTGTCCGTTCTCCGTACGGCGAAGGACGATAGAGCGAGAGAGCGAGCAGCAGAAGAAGGAGCTGCTGCTGCCGCGGCACGAAACAGCTGTTGCTCCGTTAAGAGAGCGCGTTGGCGTTACGCGGATTATATTGTCCTCGTTCCGCGATCCGGGTAGACTCGACACTGCTCCGAATTTGTTCGCCTGCCTTCGGCCCCGCTCCCCTGCCGTTCACCGGACACCTAGAGCACTCGGTGGACGTGCACAGCCGAGGAAATAGTCGCGATACACACACAGGCACACAGAATCTCTCGCTCTCTTTCTCTCCTGGTTCAACAGAAAGACAGACGGAGGCGGAGCAGCGGACTGGCGAGAAAATTGGAGTCGGTAGACGAGGATGACGACCGCGTCCTCGTCGTGCTCATCTTCTGGTCCGCCCGAGAGAGCCTCCTGTTACACACCTTTCACGCACAGCACACGCACAGCACGAATGGCACACTGTCGGACTTTTTTGCTCCCTTGCGCGTTTACATCGAGCTGACTCGTCCGTGTCTCTTTCTCTCTCTTTCTCTCTCTCGTTCTCTCGCTTGCTCTCTTTCTCACTCTGCGTGTTTCGCACGATAAAACGATGACCGCACGTTGCCTGCCACTGTTGCTGTAGCTGTCGCTACTGCTGCTGCTGGTTACTACTATTGCTGCTGCTGCTGTTGTTGATGATGTTAAAGCACAACGAGGGCGAGGAGAAAAGAGAAATGAAACGAGAATCGGAATGAGGAGGGGGAGAAAAGAGGAGTCAAGAGAAAGAGTAGAGAGAGAGAGAGAGGGAAGGAGTGTGTGTACATGTACGTACAGAGGTTCTCGCGTGTCGATCTCGCGAGGGCGCCGTCTCGCTCGCGTGTTTCGCACGATAGAGAAAAATCCGGGAAATCCGATTTTTTTTTCTTTCCTCCCATTCACTGTGTGTGCGCTATCGCACGCTGGGCGGCTCTCCTCGTCTGCCAGCGCTGTTACTCTCTTTCTCACAGTCTCGCGCTCTCTTATGCTCGTTGACTCTTACTGACGTCTCTGATTCAGTGTCTGGGGCCGAGGAAAAAGAGCGTAGAGCCGAGTTAAACGGAGACAGACAGAGATAGAGAACAAGAGAGAAAGAGACAGACAGAGAGGGAAGACCGTATTTTACACACGGCCAGACTTATTTACACGTATAGTACACAGTCGCGTCAAAGAACGTCCACCTTTGTCCCCCCCCTCCCGCTCTCCTTCTCTTCGCCCCCGCTACACTTCGTCTCGCGCATTGCTCTTACTCACTCTATCTCTTTCTCTCTTCGTGTTCGTCGTATGCGCGCGCGCCCGCCCGCCCGCTCTCGCACGGATTCGCCCTTTCGGCGCGCGGGGCTATGAGAGAGAGAGAGTGAGCGAGACAAAGAGAAAACTATGGAGCTATGGGAAAAATGCGGGAGAGCGCACGGTGGTGCGGTGGCGTTATAGGTACCTGAACGCTTATCCCCCTCGACGTTACTACACCGATTATTAAAGGTAAGCGCGCGCGCGCGCGCGTTCGGCCGCCCGCTCGATCTCGGTCTCACTCTAAATATCTCAGCGAACAGTCACAAACTTATGAGAGAGGAAAAGAGAGGTTGGGAGAGAGAGAGAGAGCCAGCGACACGGACTCATAATAGCGAAAGGACGGCCGTACATTACTCGCTTTCTCCGTCTCTATCCCTCTTTCAAGCAAACTCCACGGGCACTAAATCGAAAGAAGCTAGGATACGAGGCAAAGAGAGAGAGAGAGAGAGAGAGAGAGAGAGAGAGAGAGGGGAATCTAAGAGCGCGCAAGCGAGCGCTACCGAGGGAGTAAAAAAGAGAGAGAAATTGGCAAAAGAAAGAGGCACATATACACAGACACACACAGAGCACTACTCGCGCAAACACACGCATACTCTCTTTCTCTCTCTCCCACTCGTAGAGAGTAGTATAGAGCGCTGCGCGAGGAGGAGAGCAAGTAGTGTTGTACAGAGCAGTAGCAGCAGCAGCAACAGAGCAGCACTTTTCCTCCCTTTTTCTCCCTTCACTTCTCCCGCTCGCGCGTATATGTATGCTTGTTCTCACGCACGTCGTCGTCAGGCCCCCCCGCATATGTACGTGCGGGCCAATGTATGTATGCATGCAACCGCGCACTCCTCGAGGAATGCGAAGTTTACGACGTCGGTCTCTCTCACTCGCGGCAGGCAGCAGCCGTCTCTGCTCGCGCGGGGGCACGCGCATAGGGCGGAGACGAAAAATGCGTTAACGTACACTCGCTCTACCTCTCACTCTTGCACACTCTCGAAAAGCCTTCTTCCCCGGACGGGGTATACACGTTTATTCGCACACGCGACTACACTACGCTCGCCACATAAATGAAGTAATTTTTTTTACGTATTTTGCACGCAACACACGCGCACGTACACTGGCAGTAGTCGCGGCTTCTTCGCCGTTTGCCAACTATCCGCTTCTCTCCGATTCTCTTTGCCGAGCGAGCAGCGACTGCTGCTGCTGCGGGATCGCGAGCGCCGCGGCTATGACGAAGGGGCCGGAGTGAGAGAGAGAGAGAGAGAGAGAGGGAGGGAGGGGGGGCAAGCAGAGCAGGGGAGAGAGCGGGGAGGTATAAAACAGGAGGAACGGCGGGGAAAAGGGGCAAGAGAGAGAGGGAAGGGAGGTTAACTCTCGGAGAGAAAGAGAAAGATGGAGAGCGAAAGCAAGAGGTAGATTGATACGAGCAAGAGAGACGGACATAGATAAACATAGAGACGAGGCTAGGGGAGCTAGGTGAATGTAATTGTATTCTACAATTGTAATGATGCGTGAGCAGCTCGACGAGCCCACGGCTCTCTTTCTCTCTCGCGAAAGAGAGAGAGAAAAAGCACGACGTCCTCCGGCCGCTCTAGCCAATGCTAGAGAGCGAAATTTATCAGAAGGACGCTGCACAGGAGTAATGACGTCCGCAGGATTCGGGACGTGAAAAAAATAATGCAGCAGCAGTAGTGGCAACTCTATAGCGAGGATCTCCGCGACAGCATTAGCATAGCTATTCAGCAGCAACGACGTCTCTCGATTCCGAGAGAGTTTTAACCGAGGGTGGGCACGGTCAAAGCGACAATTACAAACTCGACGGATCCGGGCTGTGCCGGCCGCGCGCGCAGACGCGCTCTCCCGACGACGACGACGACTATCAACGTCGAGGATACGGCGACGGGGCGAGAAACCTCTACGTAGTCCGATCCTTTCGCGAATGCGATACCGGGAATCCGGGGCCCCAGGGTCCCCAGGGCGACACTTTGTTTACTTACGCAGGCCTCTCTGTACACACTGTCGCACTCTCGCACTACGAATCGTTTCTCGCTGCACTGGTGAATTTTTACGGTCGCGGAGTAGGATAAGTTGCTCTCTCGCGCTCGCTCTTTCTTTCTCTTTCTCTCTCTCGCTTTGTCTTTCGACGCGCGCGCCTCTACGCATCACAGTGACAGTCGGGCAACTTTTATAATCGCCCGAGTTACTCTGTCGGTATATATATATACATCTCTGTCCCGTTGATGTCAGTCGATAAAGATGGTTGCGATTCTTTTATAATGCAGTTGTGTGAAGCCCCTTGTGCTTCATCTTCTGCACTTGTTGTCATTTAACACGGTGTTTTTACGAATGAACTATTGTTCGAAGAGTGCAGAAAAGCAGTTTTTCAAAGAGAGATTTGGATAAATTTTCCTGCCAACCAAACTGTAATGTGAATTTTGTAGAATCTAAATTATCGTTTGTGGAATGTATCTGTTTCAACATTTTTAGGTTAACTACTTATCAATATGAGATGTCTGTTTTCAACACAGAGGAATTGAAAGTTGAAATAAATACGATATTGAATGACGCGGGAGAGCCAATGGACAATAATCCAAGTACTCCTCAAAAACAAATTATATCCAGCAAGAATTTAAAACCAAGTTCTAGAAAAAAAATAAAAGAAGAGTTTATTTCAAGTTCCAGTTTAATACCAAGACCTCATACCGTACGTATTTATCACAATGCACTAATAAATATTTTAGAATATTTTCAATACATAAAATAAATTATTTCAAATGTTTTTACATTTGCAGATTCAGGATTTTGTTGAAAAAGAACAGTTGACAAAAGTTACAGATACAGATACAACACTATTGAATGGTGATTTAGATCCAGATGAGGAGTTTTGGATTTTTGATATACCAAAAACAGTAAAAACACATTTTAATTCTTAGAAGGTAATTTATTTATTTATCATGTAACATTAAAATATATGCTTTTTACAGATTAATCCTGTTGATTTAAAAGGACAAGTAATACAATTACAAGATGACAAATCTAATTTAAAAATTGATAATGTTAAATATTGTGCTACTAATAGGAATAGCACATCTAGTCTAACTTGCGTGTTTAAGACACATCATTCATTTAAGACAGGTTATATAAAATATTGATTTTTAACTGAATATTAAATTAATAATAATAATAATAATAATTTTGTAATATTATTTATATATTTTAATATAACTTGATTTATTTTTTAGTGAATATCAAGCCCACTGGAACCTTGTGCATAAGAAAAAAATTGGCCAAAGTGTCAAAGAAAAATGTTGAGTATCAAAAAGCAACTTCAGTGCCATATCCAAAAAATATAAAACAGAGACATCCATTTTTTGGTGTACAAAATGACTTAAATGTGAAAAGTGAAAGATAACAATGAAGTACCCTTTTTGTATTTTAAGTTTAATTTCAGTAGTTTAGTTTTTATATTTTTAATGGAATCGTTTTTTATAGAATTAAGTACATATTATACATATATAAATATTATTATTTAATAAGACATTTTTCAGATAATGTTTTTGTTGACTGACATAGTTTTTCAGTTCTATACAAAATAATTTTTTTATTAAATAAAACTTATCCTTATCAATAAACATTTTTTGGAGCTCGCTCAAATTCTTTTCAAGAACAATTTCCTAAAAATTAATATTTTTTTGAGGTACTTCACTTCTTGTAATATCTATGATAAATCGGCAAGTTATTATTGCTTATATGTTTTATTCGGTTTTGTCAAAGATAAAATGCTAATGCAATCAAATTCGGGGTAAAACCACTCGGCAATTTCGGGGTAAAACCGTCTTAGCAATTTTACGGTTGAAAAAATGTTTGCGAAACGATTACGATCTACCCTGTAGCAGATGTCATCTTTTCTGATGAAGACTTTCTCTGCCGAATTTTTTAAATGTTCAAAAATTTATTATAAAAAATAGCGCGTATAATAAAAATGTCATCGGGACACGCAAAATGAATACACTTTTTCGTTCACGCAAAATTAACATTTCGAATTTTCAATCGTTCAAATATCTACAAATTAGCGCGGTTTCCGAACACATGCTTTTCACGCTTGCTTTCGGGTGTCGCCGTGTAATTTGATCTTTATCTCAAAAATTAGATAATCCGAATGCATTATTTATACCAGTTAAAAAGAAAAGAAGAAGAAAGAAAAACAATTAAAACACGTGCTAATAGAGAACGGAGCGCTAAAACAGCACACATGCACATTATAAACACACGTGTGTGTGTGCGTGCGTGTAATCGAGCAGTATGGCCGCCAGTACCGCCATTTTTCGTTTGGCAATCCGTCGTTGGTCAGGTAGGTCGGGCTGCAGCTGCACTGTGCACACAATAGTGTGTCCACTGTCCAGCTCCTGTTGCTCTCGGTTGCGTCTCGCGCGCTACTTGTCTGACTCGGAACCTCTTTTTAAAACCGCGGCTACTAGCACTAGGTGCATCATCCGGGAGACTCTAAACGCTCCCGATCCATGACCCCGGAGTATCGGCAACCTCAGCATTGCAGGTCACCCATGCGTTATTTGCAACTATAGCCGAGTGAACGAAAAGCAAAAAGCGTTTCGCGACCTCGAGTCTGCGCGGGTCGCGCCACGGAGCAGTGGAGAGTTGAACCGGTTCCGCTCGAGGTGTGGCATTCAACGATGCACTAGCGCTCAAATATCAAGGACGTCCAGAAGCCGTCGTCGTCGTCGGGTCTCTGGAGTCAACTGCTCGCTCCAAAATGGATCTCAACGAGGCTGCTCTGATCAACGTCGCCCAGCAGCAGTCCCTGCCCGTCAAGGAGGAGCTCACGATCGAAGAGGAACAGCCGCAACCAGGTCCTTCCCAGCAGCAGGCGACTTCGGCCTACCCAGAGGCCACAACCGTCGAGGCAATGGACGAGGAGGAGACCGAGTGCTTCACCACCGAACCTGCACAGGACTCCGAGATCAAGAACAACCTGTCCAAGTGCGCGCTATGCGACAAGAACTTCGTCCCGGACGACAAGCCCAAACTCCTAGAGTGCCTGCACGCGGCCTGCTCGGCTTGCATAGCCAGTAAACTCGGCGACCAGCAGGGCGCTTCCGTCGACGCCGAGATTCTTAGTGAGTCTTTACTTCTTACTTTTTACATGTATCAACAACCATTCTTATTAACATGTTCTTTTACAATGACTGGCAACTTTGTTACAGTTTTGCAAATTCATGAATTTTTATTTTCTCACGTGTATATTTCATTACAGCGGAAAACGTCATTATGTGTCAAACTTGCAACGTTGTAAGTCTACCTGAAAATTTGATTGAAAATCAATTTTTTGCCAAGTTCCTCGAAGAAGATAATATGAATTGTGAGGATGATCCTAAGGATACGGAAGAAGAAAAGAAGTGCACAAATTGTACTGAAAATCTAATAGCAACAAGTTGGTGTGTTGAATGTGAAGAAATGATCTGTCAAAATTGTGTCATGGTAATACATATTTTTTTTATAAATAATATTTGTATATTTAGGTAGATTTTTGAAAAGATTTATTTAAAAATTTTCATAATTTTATAAAGGCTCATCAGAGATTGAAAATAACTAAGGACCATACCATAAAGCCTAAGGAAGAAGTTGCAAATGATGGAGAAAATGTTAAAAAAAAAGAAAAAAAGTCACTCGATCATTTGTTTTGTTCACTACATCCACATGAACAATTATCCTTATTTTGTCAGACTTGTGATAGACTAACATGCAGAGACTGCCAGCTTAGTGAACATAGGGAGCATAAATACAAGTTTATTCATGAAATAGCTGCAGAAACCAGAACTTCTGTAAAACAATTACTTCATGAAGTTAGGTAAGATAATTCTTTAATATGTTTAAAAAGTTTTAGTAACAAAAAATTAATTGTATTTATGACAGTTACAAAAGGGAATTGCTGAAAAGTGCTATGAAAGTTATAGAAGATCGCCAAGTATTAATATCTGACAAGAAAAAAAGTCTTGTACAAGAAATAACTCAGATGGTTTATCAGTGAGTAACTGCTTAATATAATTAGAAACCCATATAAATTTAATGTTCGTAATATAAATTAAAAATACAATTTCAGATTATCCCAAGCCATTACTTCTAGAGGGAAGCAGTTAGTATTAAGATTAAGTGAAGTTTGTGATCAAAAACAAAATACTCTAAATGAGAAAAAAGTTGCCTTGGATCAGTTGTCAAAATTGACTGATCACTGTATAGATTTTGTTAATTATGCTTTAGATAAAGGTACTGACATGGAACTACTTTATAACAAAAAATCTGTGACAAATCATTTACAGCGAATCAAAAGTCGAAGAGCAGATATTCCAAATCCAGAAATTCCTGTCAGAATTAGTTTGTCAATGGAGAAAATGCAAGATTTGATTAAGGGTCAGTATGTCTACTTCAGTTTTAAAATATGTACCTAATTTTTACTATTAGCACTCATATTAATTATTTAATATACATGTGTATTTTACAGTAATATCCTCAATTGGATCTATTGTTGTTGATGGAAGGTCTTATCCTTCAGTAACTCCTCCATCAGAACCGAGTGCACCTACAACGCCATTAAGCGAGCCAATGGAACAAAAACAACTGAGTTCATGTGCTGTCAGTGCAACTGCAGAAAGTAATCCAGTGCCACCCCAGAACATTTCACTATTACCTTCACAGCCTTCTAACAATGTGGCCCTTAACACTTATGTAAATCAACCCATGAGTATTGGCTTAGCATCACAACAGTTAGCTATGCAAAATCAACATATGGCTAATCATACTCAGCAAATGCAAACTCAAAATTATATGCAACATTATAACGCGCATAATATGCAGCAGCGTTCATCACCTCAAAGAATGCCGTCGTATAATGTTAATTATAATGGACGTGTACCACCCCAACAACAAATGATGATGACTCAACGTCCAGGACTTGGCAATTGTCATCAACAGGTACACTGGTATTATTAAATATATAATTACTTTTATATGTTTAATTGTGTTAGAAAGTAAAGAGAATATTATAATTTGTAAAATTAAGCAAAACTCTAGATTTTATTTTATTAGAGTTCAAGATGTAGTATATTCCAAGTGAAAATTAAAACATTTAGTTTTTAAAGGAATTAATTGCTTACTTTACTATTTTTTTACTAGTTATATTATATTTGAAATGGGTATTGCAATAAATAATTACTATTGAACATTTTACATTTATTGATAATAAAATTATAATCATTACTTATATAAGTTAATATACTAGCTTATTATTGTATTGGCTTTGCAAATCTTTTTTACTCATAGAAAAATGTTGTAATTTATTTTATCAAATGAATAAATGAAAAATTAACAAGTTATTTATTTTTATTTACTACCCATACATAATGTTTTAATTGAGAATAGACTTAGTAGAATTGTTAATTAAATTCATTTTTTAATTTTATTATATGAACAATTCTTTTATCTTTAATTTTAATACAATTAAACAAAAAAGTATTATTTGTGTACTGTGAAAATTATTTTTACAATTTTTCGTACTAAATTTCACGACTTTTTACGCAGGTCACTTCATCTACACATCCTCACCAACAACAGCAACAACAACAGTTACATGTACCACCACAAGATCCACTTATAAATCAAAACGCAAGTCTTCGCGGATTGCTTGCTCATAATCCACCGGCATATAGGCCTAATAATTCCGTACAGTACAGATTTCCGCCTCGGTATAGATATCCAGTAAATAATACACAGAGACCAATAGCTCCACAGCAACCAACGTACCAAACGGGCACATCATTGTTAACTGGAATGCAAATTCGGCAACCAACTCAGCCTACTCAACCAATGATGTTGAATATTTATCAACAGCAGCAGCAGCAACAACAACAGCAACAACAACAACAATCACAACCACAAATGCCTCTTCAAGCACAATCAATGCAATCTGCTCGTTGGCATATTCCACAAAATCAAAATACTTCTGCACAGCCTTATGCAGGGAGAAGCATTTTGCAGCAGCAAGCTACTCCTGCTACACCTAATATTAATGAAACCTACAAAATTACTTTGAAAAATCAATCGGCTCTCACTTCTGCTCTTCAAGCTGTAAATATTATTTTACTAATTCTTAGAACTAATTTTATGATTTTTCAATATTTTTTTGAATTTTAAATATATATTTTCAATTTACATAGAAAAGCAATATTGCAAGTCCAATTGTCAGCAGTGAAAATGTGCCAGCTAGCCAAAACTCAGTACCAGTAACTCAGACAGTTACTTCTTCAATGCCAAAAACGCCGAGTCCTGCGCCCCATGAAAAAACGGATGAAACACAGAAAAGTTTAGATAAATTTTGTCAAAAATCCTTTAATGATTTGATGCTCACAATTGCTAAATTGGATAGTAATGGAATCATGGTGATTCCCGAAGCTCAAAAAAATCAATTGGAGAATTCTGCTCAAGTCGATAGTTCGACCGACGAAGGAGTTAATACCATAGCCGACAATTCTTCAGGTTTGCATCTTTTCCTTGCTTTAACTGTTACAATTATTTTAATTATTGTCTTTAATTAATTATTTAATTAAATCAATATAGCGACTTCAATGACAAAAGATGATCCAAATGAAGATTGGTGTGCAGTGTGCATGGATGGTGGTGATGCAGTTCTCTGTTGTGATAAATGTCCAAAAGTCTTCCATTTATATTGTCACATACCGACACTAAAATCATTTCCGCAGTAAGTTAATTGGAAAAAATTAAAACTAATTATAGATTAAAAATATAAATTTTAACAATTAATTTTGTATTATAGTGAAAGTGAAACGTGGCAATGTATGCTTTGCACGAACGTTCTTGATTGCTCCGATGATTCGCCCGAAGACAAGAAATCAAATCGTTTGAGCGCACGCGATTTAAGAATAGCTCAACGAATAGTCTTAGAATTATACTGCCAACATGAACAAAGTTTACCATTTAGAGAAGTTGTACCACCTCAGGTATATTTGCGGTTATCATTTACATAAATTTTAAATAATTTTAACTTTTATACAAACTATTACATTTTTTTACAGATGATTGAATATCATAAAATCATAAAGAAACCAATTGCTTTAGATATTATTCGTAAGAAATTAAATCAAGAAAATGAAAATCATTACACAAATTTAGAACAACTAATAGCTGATGTCAGATTAATGTTTAAGAATGCATATACTTTCAATGCTGTAAGTACTACTAACAGGTTTAGAATTGTATTACAAGCGCGTGTATGCAATAAAATAAATATTGAAACATTGTTTTTATATTCATTTTAAGGTGGAATCTCAAGTACATCAGGAAGCTAGAAGCTTAGAAGAATTTTTCGATAAATTGTTAATAAAATGGGCACCCAAATATGCTTACGACGACACAATTGTAACAGCAGACGAAGATGATTTATGTCCTCCAAACCGAAAGTATAGGCGTGTAATCACTGATTAACAATACACAGCGATCTATTCAATGATTTGTACATTAGAGTTGTTATAAAACGATAGATAAATGGAATGGTCAAGAATTATGTATACAATGTATACATATAAGTAAAAGAATGCTTTATTTTTATTAAATAAAATATTCATATTGCATAATTCTCGAACTATCGTTCGTGTGATACTAAATGCGATTTCTGAATATCAAATATTTATTATAAATGAAATTTTATTAATGATGAAAACTTTTCTGAAATATTGTACATGACATCAATATTTATATAAATTGTTACACTATTTACATTAATCCTCAACAAAATAGTGATCGTAAATGCGACAGCTTTTGTAGTTATGTAATTAGCAAACGTTCAAAAATTTATTTTTTTTATCACGGAAGAAAAATCTGTTAATTGCATATTTATGTACATATACGAGAATGCATATATGTGTTTTTTATCACAAAAACTTTTATAAACAATTTCCTAATTTTAAAATGCTTCAGTAAATTTTCACTGAAAAATATAATTAATAGTTAAGAATCATTTTATTCAATATTAAGCAATAATTATTTATTGTTAATATACACAAAACTATTTAGTTTAAAAGTATATTGTAGGATTTACATGATTCCAAATCTATTTAAAAACTTTTATTTTTATTAATTAGCAAGGTATAACTAGTAAATTTTAATATAGATCAAAACGACATTGTTATGCAGATCATCATTAATTATTTTTTATGAATGGTCTATATTAATTGTAAATGTTGAATCTTTCTATGTAAATTTATGCTCTTCAAAAGTCTTTATTGCTGCACTATCAATCATTTATGTTAGTATTAAGTTCATTTATTTATACATGGCTACAAAGATAAATTCTTAAAACAATTTTCAAATAAAAATATTTTGTCATTTAAATTATTACTCATTTTATTTAAGTGAATAAACTAAAGATTACTAACACAATGAGTGTAACTAGAATTATTTACACATTTCATATACATAAAATTGAAAAATTGTAAACCAACTGTACTTTAAATATAAAAATTATATTCGTGAAATTTTTTTTACAATATTATTTAAAAAAATATATGATACACCAAATTCTTAATGTTGTATATTTTAAATTTATTTTTTAACTTGGTTTAAATATACTTAAGTACATAAATAATACAAATACAGAAAAAAATTGATAATTTTAATTGTTTAGAAAATGGCATATTTTATGTTACTGTTAAAATATATTTAAAAAATATAATTGGTAAAAAGATACATTTAAATGCAGAACGTAATTATATTCTAATTTACAAAGCACATTCAGAATTTCTATAAGTTTTGTGTAGCATTTAAAAATAAAATATAAATATTTTGAGCAATTAAAAACTATTTTACAATAAGAAATAATATGTACAATAGTTACATATTATATATTCAAGGTGTCATTGGTGTCACAGCCTGAGTATTTTGAGAGCAGAATTTGCAGATTGGTATTGCACGTTGACTTGAATATCCAGCAAGCATACTATTAATGCCTATACATCGCTGACATAAGACGTTTCCGCAAGACCAACAGTGGTGCTAAAATGTTTTTTACGCAATTGTACAAAAAATTTGTATATTTCTTAAGCAACCCAAAAATTTGGGTCAAGTTGCCTTATAATTAATTTATCTAATTAATAAGTAAGCAATTAACGATTTAATTTTCAATCGTTCAATTTAAAGACAATTTTTTTGCTTAATTATGTGACGACATGTCTTTACTTTTTCAATTTATAATTATAAAAAAAACAATGAGTACATACTATAATCACTATGCTTATTTATGTAATAACCCTGGTGAAAATCGAATGTAGTTTTTACCGATAAAGTCGGTATTTTTACAAAAAATAGCCATTTACTAGGTATAAGCGAAACGTTTTTTCGTACCTTTTTCTCCGATTTTATGGTTTACAGTAAGAATCGTTATTTTATAGAAAGATAATAGGTAGCGATATCATTTAAAAAAAATACTTATATAAATTTAATTAAATTGTAAATTAAATTAAATATAATACCGATGAAATAGCTTTATTTTGCCGATTAAAAGTAAAGTATAAATTATCTATTAATTAAACGTATAAACTACTCTCATGGCTAGAAAGTATAATCAGATTTCTACCAGGGAAATGTCTTTCTTAATTATCCGTCTAAACGGTGATTGTCGGCATGCAAACTTCGAGATAAAAAATTTTTATTTGATATTACAATATTTCGAAAAAAATTCTACTTTTGTGAAGTGCTGAATATGAATAAACTAAAAATTAGAATGTTTACCTTTTTATTGAAAGCGTCAAAGGTGGTATCGCATTTACATTCACTCCAATTTTTAGATGATTTCCATTCCAGCGCCACTGAATTCAGTTCAGCGATTAACTGCGTAATTTCCGCTTTACTTTTGGTGTCTGGATTATTAGCAAGATTTACCATAAGATCTTTGAAAGAGTTTTCTTTCACAAAATCATTATTTAATTTCTGCAAATTAGACGTCATTTCAGTATTATTCGTCATAAGCTTTGCTACTGAATTAACTCTCTGTAAAAAAGTAGTGCAATTAAAAAAATGAGATTTCATTGCAAAGTTATTTGATTTAAAATCAACATACTTTTGTAAGAAATTTAGTATAATCTTCTATAGAATTGATGTGGCAATTTATTGTTGACAGAAAATCCTCGTAAGATTCTCTGGGGTGAACACCGTTTTCAAATCGGAGATAAAGGCCTCGCCATAATCTGGAAACCAAATTTATTTAAGTATTTTAACTAAGCTAGCTGGTCATTGAAAGATACTTAAACTTTGTTAACTTACACAATATTTTGAGGTAAAAGTTTTGGTTTAAGAATTTGATTATTTTCTTCTTTACATTTTTTATTTGAGTATAGAGGATTTATAAATTCATTAATATGTTGAGCTATGTGACCCCAAAGAGAATATGTCCTTTCTGAAATTCTTTATTTAAAGTGGTATAAATTATTATTGTTTTTAAGTCAATTGAAAAATAATTATTTTTGTTTAAATTAAGTCTTACTTCAAAAAATATCTATCTTTTTCACAATTGCCTACAAATGTTCCATATTGGACACTGTTTACATGATCGTGTAATGTTATTAAATATTGCTCATTAAATTGGAACATGTATGGATATTGCTGTAATAATTGGTAGGTAGCATCAATAAACTGTGTAAAAATAGGAGCTAATTCTTTGGTATCTGTTGTAACGTAACCACAGCGATCATTAAATTTGTGACCAAAAGCAAGCCAATCTTTTTCAATTAATACCTGTAAAGATATTCATTAAGAAAACAAATATATTATTATTAATAAATAAATATTTATTTACTTGAAAACCATGTATAGTTCTGTAAAAAGGGTCTAACATCAGTGCAGCTAGAGAACAAACTTGAGCTGTTCTATCCCATCCATCACTACAGTGGACAACTACACTAATTCCATTAACAATATTACGAGCAATGAACCAAGATGTTTCTAGAATAGCTTTAATATGTTTCAACCAGCCACAGCTTTCAAGTCCACTAAGAAATGCACTCATGGATGTACTTTTTTGAACTGTAAATAACAATTATCAATTATTAGAAAGTTGTTCATTTTATACATTATATCTAAGCACATTTGCAATATGATTCAACACACGTTCTATTAGCTTGTTTAAGCTTGATCTCATGACATGTATATTTTCTATTCCAAAAAATTGAAATTTTATATTGTCATAGAAATTTTCATTTTCATAACCCTTTCCTGCAGCACGATTAGCCATTGCATTAATCTACAAAAGCAAATGGTAAGACAATTTATGTAAGCAAAACTAATTCATTTCAAAATGACTTACCCTTGGCCTTGTATCAACTACACATAAATATTTTGAATTTGGATTTGTACATAGCAAATAGTAAAGCATTTTTTCATCTTTTATACAGCGAGCATTAAAACCTGATAATGGTTGACTACACCGACAAATAGAAGCCTAAGGATATAAAATTAATGATTTTAATTACAAAATTTATGTGTTTGATATTGATTAAAATTTAGTAAAATAAGAATTAAACCTTATTGCTATTGTGCAAATAAGTTAATACTGGTAATCTTCCTTTGCTACGAAATTTAGCACTTCCCATTAGTACAGTATTACTACATGAACTTGGAACATATAAATATTTTGGATATGTTTCACAAAGCTGAAATTAAAAAATTAAATATTTAAGATTAGTTAAATGTAGCAAATTTTCAAACAATAAAATACAAATAGTACTAACTTCATAATTAACATTTAAGTAAGAAAGTGACCATTCGTCATTGGGAACACCTTGTCTTTGAAATTCATCTTGAATACTAAAGAAATTCCAACCAGCTTCTTGCAAAAGTCCTTCATCATTACCTTTGTAATTAAAACAGTATAAATCTTCTGTCCTTGCTATAATTAATAATTAAAATGTTAGAACAAAATCTAAGAAATATTAATATTAAAATTCCAATAAAACATTACTTGGAGAAGACAATTTTAGCAATGTTAAATATACTTCATGACAATCTCTTTCCTTTGGTATTACAAATGTGACTACAAAGAAATTTTTACACTTTATACATAAGGGAGAACCACTTGTCAATAATGGCAGTTTTTCAGTGCTAGCGACATGGGTATTGAGAACCTAAAATAAACCAAAAATGAAAAGTTATTTTATTACATTAGTTTTTTTATAAAGCATTAAAAAAATCTAATAATCAAAAATATTAAAAATGTTACCCAAAATTTTCTTTTTCCATTTGGGTCCATAAAAATGAAGTGTGTTTCTGTTAAATAAAATGTTCCTAAAGTATGTTTTATTCCATACTTATCAAGCATCAAAACGTTTTCGACCTATAAAACCAAAATAATTATTAAGTACATTTGAAGGACATCACTAAAGAAGCATTGCTTTACCTTTTGAACTTTAATCACATCAGGAGCATTCATTTTTGCGATAAAATTCTTTTACAAACAATACAACACTTTGAATCAACAATTTAAAAGTTTAACAAGATGAAAGTTGTTCCAAATTTGACAGGTATAACAAGAAACGAAAAGTGTTGAGGAAAAAAACACGTCGAGGAGAAAATTATCGGCTGCTAAAACGAAACCGAGTTTTATCACAGTTAAAAATCTTTTATGTGTTCGAACGACTGCTGCTTCGTGGCGAGCTCCTGTGCTATTTCATACTAAATTGCATTATAAGCAAAAATATACACTACGAGCATTTTTATTGTTAAAAACGCTCGGTTTCTTTATTTCTTTTAGCGAGCACCGACTGACTAAAGTAAACTAAAGGTACAGGTTATAGTTACACCCTTGTTTCTCTTCCCCCACCCCCGCGCCGCAGTTTCAACCAGAAAATTTCGGAAAATGACAGAACTTGATTGGCGTGCCTAATCGACATAAGCGAAGTTTAAACTTTGTTTTCAAGCAGCACTTTGATTTAAATATATTAATTTGTTGTTAATAATTATTGTATTTTGTAATTTAAATTTATAATTTTTGCAATACTTATTTTTTGTTTATTATTCTAGATTATAAAAAGAAATCGCGAGATGACATTATTTAATGGGTAGCATTAGCGATAACATTTAAAATTCTTGAAGAAAAGCGTTGAACAAGTAATAAAACGCAGTTTTTTTAATTTTTAAAACTATAAGTCAATTTACTCTTTACTAATTGTAAGCAGAAACAGTCTCCGTTTAAATTGAAATTTTTATAAAAACCAAATCGTACAATTAGACGATCGAATTTCTTAGTTAAGCCTGTAGACTAAAAATTACAGGATCTTTTAATTAAAAATCTCAACGCATTTATCACCGCGAGAATATTTACGTTCGTATTAAACAGTTTTTTCGCGCTTTATGATAATCGCATAAGCGCAAATGGTTTAGTGCGCGCATTGAACCGTATTACGTGCACTGGCTAAAAAAGCTCTCCCCCCATAAATCCTAAGAAATTCAAGGCCCTCGGTACTTTTTATCCGTATCGATCGTACGCTTTCTAAGGTATCCGATAAGTGGATAATACACCGCTGAGCCCGTGCACGGCACGCTATTACGGAATATACGAACATATCCACGACGGCAAATGGACAAACCGATTGCTGCGCTGCGGCTGCCACAAGTGTTTCAGCGACGCCTCCTGCATATATATGTATATATATGTAGGTATCAATATATATGTTAATGTTACGTACATGTACATATATATATACCTATATATACATCCTACAAAAATATGTATATCCGCGAATGCGCGAGAGTAGACGACGAGTGTGCCAACAACGTCGGTGTGTAAAGGAGCGCGCGTGTATGAGTCGGAGCTCTCGGAGCAGCAATAAGAGAGCTCCGCGCTCTCTGCGTGTGTACGTGCAATATCGTAACCACAGCCTACTATTTCCAAAGTATTTATACATGCTATATACGCCATTCGCTATTATTCCCCCTCGGACGACCATGGGACCTTTAATAACTGTCTGACTCCGGATTCTTCTTCTACTGCATATATTGTTTTCATGGCAACTGGAGTCAACAATCGATGGGGGGGACCAGTCGCCCGTGTTCGCTTGTGAATATGCTTGTTAAAATTGATCGCCATGATTGTGTATAGTGCATAAGTGCAATATAGCGTTGCAAAATTTCGTTTTTGCAAGATTATCGTGTCGACACGAGTAGTAGTGTATTTGTACGCATGAAGAGGGTAGCTAGAGTTATTTGAGATTTGCGCTCTCCTATAGAATATTGGATTCTAGCGAAAATACAAAGTTCCAAGGTTTCTTGTTAATTTTTTTTTTTTTTTTTTTTTATAAGACCAAGAATTAAGGTAGCAAAACTTAATATCTCACAATTCCCAAGTGATTTGCTAGTTTTAATTCTTCTGCTGATTAATAAATGATTGCTGATAGAATCTTTGTTCTTTTTCCTTAAGATGTTTAGTTCGGTGCAAATAAAGCAGGAATACAATAGTATTGATGATAAAAACCATCAGAATACAATTGATGGACAAGCTAGTATTGATTATTCAGTATTTAATAATCAAAATATTGAGTACGCTTATCATCAGTTACCACATTTCTGGGATCAAGCTTTACAAGTGCAAAGTAATCATCATCTTAAAGATTTCTCCCATAGAAATAATGGACTGCTACAACCTGATGTATCAAGATTTAATGTAATATCACCATTTATTTTGTGCTTATTTTTTAATCAAAATTGTTCTAATAATATTAAATTTTTTTTTTATATTTTAGCAAACAATACCTTTCTTGGGTTCTAACTACATCAATCATTATCTAGAACAACAGCAGCAACAACAGCAACAGCCTCAACAACAACAACAACAGCAACCTCAACCGCAACAAGAACAAGAACCACAGAATAATAATAGCAATTCCTTTGTAACAGAACAAATGAATCAACAGTGTCCTCAAATAACACAAATGAATCAAACAAATGTTGAAAACAGATATGCTGAATCTACTATTACATCTGCGCCCAACAGCAATTCTTTAATAAACCCTATGCTACCTACTCCAACAACTAAGTACAGCAATCTTGGTAGGCCTCCAAAGTATTCAAATGATAGTAGTCTTGTAAAAAAAGTCAAATATCAGTGTGAAATCTGTTTTAAAGAATTTGGTCATAAAAGTAACTTATTCATTCACATGAGAACACACAATGGTGAAAGACCATATAAATGTAAGGAATGTGATAAATGTTTTACTCACAGTGGAAATCTAGCTATTCATATGCGAACACATTCTGGAGAACGACCTTATGCTTGTCAAGTATGTGGTAAAATGTTTAGTCATAGTGGAAATTTATCAACTCATTTACGTACACATTCTGGTATAAAACCATACAAATGCAGTGTATGTTCTAAAGAATTTCGCCATAGTGGAAATTTATCAATACATGAAAGAATTCACTCAGGTATTAAACCTTTCCAATGTAAAATTTGTGGTAAAGAATTTTACCACAGTGGAAATTTAACAACACATATGAAAAAACATCCAGTTATGGTTTCTCATGATCAATGTGAAAATAATGTAATTCCAGTACCAACTGCAGAATACATCTGTGAAAATAATGATCAAGTACAGCAAACTGGTGATTTGTTAAATATAAACTCAGGTGATATACATAACACTTTACATGATCCTAAAAGTGTGATAGTAGAAGAACAACTAAAGAAAGAATCTAAAGAAAGTTAGAATATTTGATAAAGTAAATATAATATAAAAATTTCATAAACAGTAAATAAAATTTATTTCTACTGCTGCTTATACCTTTTGTAAGAAAGACTTTTTAGTATTTGTTACTTATTTATGATATCATGATATTTATGATCTAAACAAAATATAGCTGCAATAAGTAAAAAGTTTAGCTACTTAAATCTTTTTATGGATGTAATTGTTATAATTTTATTTTTTAATTATGTTAATTGTAATTTATTTTATAAATTGAAAAATTACAAAGTAAATTATACTCTTGTGATATCTACACATTTAATAAAAAATTATAAAGTCAAAATAAATGACTGTTAAATAAAATTATCTATATTACTAAATATAAATGTATCCTAAAAAATATTGTTATACAATGGAATTGTTCAAATATTTGATTGTATTTTATTATGTTGTACACATTAATAATTCTTGAAATTTGAATTTTCTCTGCTTTATTTATTTGTATATCATAATCAAAAACAAGCTTAGCTTGAAAATTTTTAAAATACAATAAAAATATCTATTGTACATTTTTTTGTTTTAATAAATCACTGTAGAAATATTTACAAATAATTGAAAAATACTTTTAAATAAAAATCTTATAATTATTAAATTATGTTCTATACCTTTTTTAATTACTACTCTTAACCTTTTTTATCATATATAGTATATCAATTATTTTTTTATAATAAAAATGTACTTTAAAAGTAAAGATAACAATTTAACAACTTCACAAATTCAATAAATATATACTTATGCCTTATTTAAATTGCCTAATGAAAAATATACTTCAAAATTACATATTGTTTATTTAAAATTACTCTGAAAGTTTAAACTCATAAATGAGAGGATTGAAAAGGATGCAATGCAAAGTATATTCTGTAAAAATATTGTAACTTTTTTTATATTAGTTGAGTAATTTTACAGTTTGTACAAAGTTAATAAAAAAGAAAATCAAAAATTTTACAATTAAAAGTACAATTTACATTGGGATTAATGTTATATATAAGTATAATAACTAGATTTTTACTTAAATGAAAAATCTTGTCATATTTTGTTAATCAAATTTTTCACTTCTGAGACTAAAGTAATTTGAAGTCAGGCACACTATTATGTACAAATAATATACATTATTGATTACATCATTCTTAACAAAGAACAATTTCCAAATTGATCAGCATTGTAAACTGCATTTGTATCATTCCACAATTAAAGCAGGAAAATATCTATATAAATGTTCAACTTAAGGAACTACTTTATCTTTCTTATCTTTTAGTTAAACTATTAAGTAAATTAAAGAATTTTCCAACATTAAAAGTTTGTGAAATGATAATTTTTGATTGAAATCAATCACGTTTTTAAATCCAGTATACATCAATGATATTTTACAAACATTGTAGTCCAACATTAGGAAATGTCTTCTACCTTTATAAAAAAGGCAGTTAGAGCAAATACTAAGAATACAATTCCTCCAATAATTGTAACTAAAATATTAAAAACATGATAAAAATTTATAAAATAAAGTGGTTATAATAAAAATTTATTTTGAAAATAATTCATACCTGTTCTCACTGATATCCTTTGAGCAATCATACGTCCTCCTAGAACAGCTAAGCCTGTACAAAATGAATGTCCAAGAACTCCACCAACAATAACACCATATATGTTCTAAAAAAATATAATATATTAATTTGTTTAAATATGAATATGAACAAGATTTTTTGGAGGTATGTATATATGAAAAACCTCTTGAGTAGCTAGAATTATTGTAGAAAGCTGAGATCGATCTCCCCATTCCGCAAGAAATGTAAGAGAAAATGCTTGTATAAATATTCTAGAAAGCATCATTAAAGGACTAGTTTTTTGGCTTTTGCGAATAACCCCAGTTTCTGGATCTTGAACAAGTGTCAAGGTTGTTTCTTTTTCAAACTAAAAATTCATATATAGATTATAAATACATTAAAGGCCAATAAACTTGGAAAAATAATTATTAAAGTTAAATATAGTTCAATACAAACTTCGTCGTCTCTTTTTCTGAGATCGGACTGAACTTCTTCAAGTTCTTCTTGACCTTCATTTGGAGACATGTAATATCCATCTCTTAACATTTTCAAACCAAATAAAGCAAATAAGGCAGTTGAAACATAATAAGTATAAACTCTTGGAATAATAGTAACAGCATAACCAAAAATAACTGTAGTTTTAAATAAGTATATTTAATTGAAAAATTAGAATATTGTAATAATTTATTTATAAAAGTATTTATACCTGATAATAATGTCATAATTGCAAGAGCAGCTATTGCCCCAGCAAATACTGTTAATCTTGGGTGTCTCATAGCCATAATTGCAGCAATGAAGAATGTTTTATCACCTAGTTCAGACACTACAATAATGGAAATAGATGCCACAAATGCATGAACAAACCCTGGATTTGGTAATGAATTTGATGGTGTGACATTGTCATTTTTCTGTAAGGAAAACATATGTATATTGTATTAAATTAAAGTTAGTATGTTTTCCAATAATTATTAAATTTATTAAAAAAAATATTTACCAATGATGAAGATATAGAAGCTTGCATTTGTTCTATATCTGACGGCATTTTTTCTCCAACAACGAGATAAACCATTTGAAAGAGAAGTATAGGTAACAGGAAAATCTTCAGTAAATTAGTCATTTTCATCATCATATCAAAAATTCACAGCCGGAAAATTACTAAATTTAAAAAAATGATAACTAATCGTAGAAAAAAGATTTAATTAAGTAATTTTTAATAACAAAAAGTCAAAATTGCTGTCGTGCATACGTATCCGTTGGCGATGTTGGCACGACAGACAAAAATTTTGAGGTTACAGGATAATATACCTGTTATGTTTACTCAGCTTGTATGTGTTCAGTATTATTAGCGAATGTCCGTGGCCGCGCAATGTCAACGTCACATGCTTTTACTTAAGCCATTTAAAGCTTGCTTTAAACCATTTCTATTGTTTTATAAATAAATTATTTCAAACAGACATATTATTTTAATAAGTTTTTAGTACGTAACGTTATAAATTTTGTTTTTTATAGAAAATCTAATTATAGAAGTTTTTATAATTTAAATTTAGCTGTTCTACACTTACAGCATTTTAATAAATGTATATGTGTGTATGTGATATTGCGTGGTTCAGAATTTCATATTCCTCCTTTTAATAGTTGAAATCCACTGTGTTTTAGCGACAGTCGATTGTTATTTTAATTTAAAGTTCAATTGTTACAAACAAAAACAACTTACCACTATATTTTTGGCTACTAGGTAGTGTTAAATCCAAGAAATTAATACAGGCACGTCATAGTTTATTTTTCCGTAATTTCTTTCTTGCATTCTTCTGATACACAGTTTATAGTTTTCCTCTTTTCAAGTTTGCCACCTCTAACTAACCGTATTCGATTTGACCCAATCGGAGAACTTCCAAGAATAACAGCTTTAACCTAAAAACTGTGTAAACAACAAAGAGAAGAATAATAATTGCTAAGCCATTATTATATTTTATAAACTACATTTTATAAATTTGACTAAAATTAGATTTTTAGCACACAAGTATTTTAAATTATTGCATACATAGTGATTGAACACTTGAATTATGGAGGAATTTGAAAAGATTGATTGGTGAGTAAAAAATGTTGTAGAAACTAATGCTACAAAAACAAATGTATTTTATATAGTTATATTTAAATTAATTAGTATATTATATTTATTTTTAGGTTACCCAATATAGAGGATATGGTTGACGATGAATTTATAAATGAAACAAATTTTGAGCGAAACAGTGCTACGCACAAAATATTGAATGGAATATTCTTAGACCCTTTTTCTGATATAAGGCCATCTTATTATAAATCCCAATTGAAAAAAAATCCAGATAAAAATAAGCCAAGTGTAGAGCAAACTGTTGTAAAAAAACCAAGAGGAAGAAAACCAGGTAGAAAAAAAAAGCAAAACAAAAATTTAACTCCCCTTAAAGAATAATTTATTTTAAGCTTAAGACTTCAATGATGCTTTACTCTTTGTGATATTATAAAAAGTATGTAAGACTTTGTATATTGACAATACAAAAAGAGGTATTATTAATAAATTTAAGTACTTATAATAAATTACTACTTCTATTTTTCAAGTTTGCCATGTTTTATTTTTATAAAAAAATATTCTTTCATTTTTGCATTATGCACTATTTAAAAAAATCAAAATAACCATAAGCCAAAACTGATATAAAATAAATAAATTAATCTTCGAAGGAAATTAATGTTTTCCTACTTAATTTATTAATTATATAGTTAGTTGTTACATATTTAGCATGGTTGAGATCGACGTTGCTAACGAAAACTAGAACGGTTTAAATTGCCAACGAAAACTATACTCTTGCTAAAGTTGCGGCGAAGAAAACTACTTAACAATTTCGCGGCGAATACTAGAACATTTTAAGAGTTTGCAGCAAAAAATTTCCAAGTTGGGAAAGGTGGGGCAGAACGGTCACCTTTAATTTCTCTAACTAGGAGAGTGCAATCTTGGATAATTAAATAAATCAATATTTTGAGATGCGGATCTTTTGGTGTTACCAAAAAAACTCGATATATAACTGAAATTTTTACTTATAAATGGATAAATATAGCTATGACGGGTTAAGTGCACCAGGATGCAAATTATATATTGTAAATTTATTTAAGTGATGTGTTATGTATTATTTGGGGGCCAGGTAGTTGGAAAAAATAAAGTTGTCCAGATGTTGTTGGCCAACAACATCTGGACAACTTCGATAAAAACCAAAACAATCAGTTGTAAATTCATTTAATTCGATGTCTAATGGCCTTAGGGGGCCTGTTAAGCCATTAGACGTCGAATTAAATGAATTCGAGCGAGTTTGGTCGAGTTCAGTATAGTTGTGCAATGTCGACCGAACTCGCTCGAATTTATTAAATTCGATGTCTAATGGCTTTAGGCGTCCTATTAAGCCATTATACGTCGAATTGAATGAATTCGATCGACTTTGGCCGAGTTCAGTATAGTTATGCAAGGTGGACCGAACTTGACTAAATTTATTTAATTCGATCTCTAATGGGTTTATCGGCCCTCTAAAGCCATTAGACGTCGAATGAAATGACTTCGATCGACCTTGGTCAAGTTTGCGAAGCTCAACTGAACTCGACCAAAGTTGATCGAATTCAATAATCATTTCTACACGTAACTAATTAAAATTTTGATGTGAGCCGTTTTCTATATGGTTACATGTTAAGCTCGCAATAATAGAAATGTCTAACTTTTTTCAGAGGTACCCTAGCTTTATAAAATTGCAAGTGAATCATTTTTAGGATAATTGAATTCATAATTTTCAATTTTATCCAAATCTGTACTGTAAATCGTTATATGACAGTACTACCTTAAGGCATAAGTAGGGCTAATAAGTTTATCAAGATAGCAATCCGACTGTAGCAGACTAGGCCACCTTCAATCCATGGATCATCGACGTTAAGCAGCAAGGAGGGCAGTCCGAACTTGGATAGGTTCTAAGACGAAAAAACAGCAAATTTCACCAGACTAAAAGTAAAAATTACACATTGACAGTTGTGGTCGGATTACGTGGACAGTATAGTAACAAATACGGAATTTCAAAGCAATATTTCTAAAAACATTTCTCTCCGTGTGTTCAAGTATTTAAAACAATTTTATTTGATTATTTGAACTTGCGTGTTCAATTTTAAATTTTTTATAATTTATAGAAATATTTGTCGTTAGTAAGACTTGGATACGCAAGTTCAAATAATCAAATTAAATTTTTTTTTTAATATTTAGAAAATAAACTTTGCCGTATTCTCATGATTTTACAAACTGAACGTCAATTTTTCAAATTTGCCGTAAAGTTTATACCTTTTGTTAAAAAGGTAGTCTTTGTGTGATTACGATAATTATGAATAAATAATATTTGTATATGTACATTGCATTCATTACAATCGAAATGTGGAACTTTACACGCGTTCTGATTAATGTACGCTGCACATATATTACGTCTTGCCGTTCTTCTACGCGTTAGAGGCGATGGCTCCAAAAACACACGCCCAGCTAGTGTTCGTATTTTCAGCAGAATTTTCTACTCAGTATACTGAGCAGGAAATTCTACTGAAAATACGAACACTGATACCCAGACCAATCCTGTTTGTGTATACTACACGTTTTAAGCTAGAAATATTTTGCGCGCTAAAATCACAAGAGAAATGGCGCGTAATATAAACGTTATGACTCACGATAAATAATTGTTATAACGCCGTTAATTAGAATAGGTTTTAATTTTTCATTTCTAATTGGATAATTAGAACATGTTTTTAATGTGAAGACTACTTGGATCCAAAATGTTTGTCCACTGTTCACCATATGGATTTTTCAAGGTATAAAAATATAGACCAATCTTTTATGAATTAGTTCATAACAAAAATTGTTGTAGCAGTAATTTTTAAATATTTTAAACTTTATAATCAAATTTAAAAAAAGAAACAGTCAGATTTTTTCATTATTTTTTATTAATATAATTTTTATGATATGAGTTGTATTATTTTTCTTTAATAATAAACTTTTTACACAAGTAAAAAAGTCATTCATATTGCATACACATTTATGTAATAGGTAGAAATGTACATGATATATAACAAATGACATATGTACATCTAGAATAATATTTGATATCTGACTTAAAGTTATAGTATAAATTACTAATTAAATAAAATTTTACCTAAAAACATTAACTCTAAAAGTATATTGTATTGTCGATATTGACAATTTTTTTTTTATAAAAACTGTAGCTCTTTCCCAATGCAAGAAAAATTATTTTTAATTAATAAGTTTAATTTACTTGTTTTAGTTGTTATTTTTTCCTGCATTAATGAGCTGTAATTGAAAACATTGCCATATTTATTTTAGAGATGGCAACAAAAAAGAAAATAATTTTTATTGAATGTGCGCGATTGACTAATAAGTTCAACCAGTTCACAATTGATACAATAAAACATTAAATTATCTAACAATATCCAATCAATATTATCACAACACAAAATCGGTCAACGTGATACTCCAGCCACCAATACACATATCAGACTCGTCAAAAGTCCTGCATATATTCCAAAACGCCTATGCATATGTAAATTGATAAACTATCTTTTAGGTATAAACTTGAAAATTTATGAAGGCACTTAAAAAAAGAAGAAAATAAACTTTGCGAGAAGTAACGTAATATGTACTCAGACACTCGCAAACATTGCCACAGCATTCAGTTTGTTTTTGTGCTTGGAAACACGACTTGACAGATTCTGCAGTTCTTTCTTTATCTGCAGACTTGTAATTCAACTCCACACGTCGCTAGAATAACGCTTCTGCGAATCCATCTTTTTAATATAGTCCGCAGCCTGGAGTTCGGCCATATTGCCCTTCTCCTGCACCACTTTCAGCAAGATGTTGTGCACGTCACGTGCCATATTTCGCGCATCACTGGAAAAAAGTAGCATTGATAAGCAATCAAGATTAATTCAATTATTATTTACATTGTATACTTTGCAAATGACGTCAGCACGACAAAAAATACTAACCCGCAGACATAAATATGTCCATTTTTCTCTCCGATCACTCTCCACAGTTCATCCTTATTTTGCTCAAGCAGATGCGTGACGTAAACCTTGTTTGCCTGCTCTCGACTGAAAGCAGCATGCAAAGTTAAGGTTCCACTATCGACGTATTGCTGCAGCTCTTCTTTGTATAGATAGTCTTCTTCGCGTTTACGGCATCCAAAGTACAAAATAGTGTCGCCAACGTCTTTGCCTGAAATCATGAATTTGTAACGTTTTCAAGACACATTACAATACTGACAAAAAGAAAGTATTTAAAAGCCAGCAGTCAAACACTGGGTAAGAAAGATATTAAAACATACCTTCTTTTCTTGCGGCATCGCGCTCTTGAATAAAGGCTCTAAACGGAGCAATACCGGTTCCTGGTCCAATCATGATAATAGGCACATGAGTGCGCGATGGCAAGCGGAATTGTGATTTTCTAACGAAAATCGGTACAAGGCACGGTGGGTCCGAAGGATGCTTTTGCTTGAGCCAAGTAGTCGCCACACCCTTGTTAATTCTACCAGTTGAAGTTTTGTATTCCACAACAACAGCAGTAATATGAATTGCATTTGGATGCAACTGTAAAACAAAATTAACAATTATTCAATTACTCTTCGAATCTCCGTTTGATTAATCGTCATCTTCTACGTTCGCACAGCGACTATCTACCTTTGGCGAAGAAGAGATGGAGTAGTAGCGGCATTGTAATCTGGGCAGCAGCTCGCAGAGGTGATCTAAAGCAGGCTTGAGGCTCGGTACGTCCTCGAGAATGTGGACGATGTTGCGATTCTCCTGTATGACCCACTGCTGGAAGAGAGCCTTGCCCTCGGGCGCAGTGGACGCCATGAGCTTGAGCCTCTCCTTGTCCGCTGGATCGCTGCAGTACTCGGCCAACTCCTTCAGCACGTGGGTGCGAGGGTTGCTGGTGATGTCCAAGTAGTGCATAAGCGCAGTGCGATAAGTACACGGACAGGGGAACGGATGCTTCTTCGTCGATTCCTCTGCGATAACGAAAATCGTATGTAATCAGTCGATTCCGTATAATCAGCTTGAGTTCAAGAACGACCAGGAGCTGACTTACCGTCGGTGTTGGTGAGGGTGAAGGTCGTGTCGAGATTGACGCCGCACTTCTTGCCGATTTTCTCGACGAGCTCGGAATTGTTGACCGGATAGACGGCCAAGTGATCGCCAGCCTCGTAGCGCATCTTCGAGCCGTCGATGTCGAATTCGATGTGCATGCAAGAGCGCTCGGAGCTTGGCCCGTGCAACTCGCGGTTCACCTTCACCGCTGCGAGGAACGGGTTCTTCGCGTCGAACGGACTGCCGGGGGAGAAAAAAAAAGGGAAAGTCGTTAGTGATTATGGCGTTAAGAATGCTCGGTAACCGGACGGATATGCGAACTCACGGTCGTTGGTTCGCGAAGGAATGGAGCCGGGCGATTTCACCCGTGTAGACCTTGTCGGCGGGCAAGTCGACGTGCTCGGTAAGCCGGTACTGGCGTATGCTGACGTCCTCGCCGCCGCCTTCGATGTTGAAGTACTCGCAAACCGCCGGCCAGAACTTTTCCTTCCACGTGATGAAGTCATCTTCGATGCTAAGGAACGATTGCTCGAGTTGAGTTTATTCGATTGATAAGAATTAAACACGTACGACCATCGATCGAAATGTATGACTTACTTGGCATCGTCATCTCCAAGACCGAGCTCGAAAACGCGATTTGCACCGAGTTGCTCCAATCGGTGGTCCACGTAAATGCCGACCTTGTTGTAGTGCTCGTAAGTTTTGTTGCCAAGGCCGAATACCTGCAATCAAATTATTTTCTTCGTAAGTCTATTTTATATTTTAGCAAATTTCGTAGGGCAGAGACATTTCGTCATCTTTTTGATCGACGATCGATTTCAATCGTCTATTATTGTAACCGTGATTATGCAGCCTCTATTATTAAGGTCATTGATTTTGGTACTTTTGAGATACATAAGTTTTCACGGTATAATAACAAACGTAGAAATGTACGATGAGGAATAATTCATAAAATTTAAAGGTCAAATCCTAACGTGTGTAGAGACGATTACTTCTAATACCCAACTAACGATCAATTTATTCAATCGCAGAAGACGATAAATACGCAAGTCATTGATTATCGCTTTACAATCGCGTATATACGTCAGAGAAAAATCAAGACTGTCACGCTATATGAAGAACACTCAGACCAAAAAAGAAAAAATGAAAAAAAAGACGACCAACAACAAAATCAAACGAAACAAGCAACAATTGAATCGTTGTTACACATGTATACCTGAATCTCGGGGGTGGCTAAAAGTGTCGTCTGCCCAGCGCAGCTGACACGTGCAGCGAGTCGTCGTAGGACCGCGCGCGCTAGCGACCTCATCACCCTCATCCTCGCTCTCTCAACATATTACTCTCATTTAACGTTTTCACGCGTGCGCGATTAAAACGAAAAGAAAAAGGAAACAAAAAATAAAACTACAAATTTCTCGCACACTTTACGACTCACGACCAACTTATACCGCACACGCGCGCGCCGGGAGTTTCGATAAAGTCACTTTGCAGCTCCGAACATTTTTTTTTTCTCTCTCTCTCTCTCCCTTTTCGAATTGTACGTTTACGTAACGAGATAACTCAGCCACGAAGACACTACGAAAAAGAGAGAGAAGAGGGGAGCAAGCTTTGCGAAGAGGAGACACGGGGACTTTGCCGAGAGAGAATAAAGAGTAGCCGGTGACGAGGTTAGGTTTGGGATACCGAAAGAGAGAGAGAGAGAGAAGCAGACGAGGAGAGTTACATAGGCTCTCGCTTTTGGAGTCGAGCTTTGAGAGTTGCTTGAACGGAGTGCGAGGTGGCGCAACTCTGCGCGGCTCTCCCTCTCTTTGAAACTCTCGATTGCTATTACGAAACGCACGACTCTGTCTCTCTCTCTCTTGGCAATTCTTGGCGTTTTAGTTGATATTTGGGGATCGAGTTAGCGAGCTTTTGCTAATTAACGTGTTGTTTTTTTTACAATACGACACAATGTTTCGTGTCGATCGTCAAATTTTTCGCTTACCGAGAATGAGAGAAAGTTGCGAAAAAATCCCAGGCAATTATTTGTTGATTGAACAATAGGGGACTTATTTAATACGCGACCTCAAATAGCATAGATTGAACCTCGGCTCTATTACAGAGGGATAAGCAATAGCGCATAAAAAATTATCTACCAGTGAAAAAGATAAGGCTTATAAAATATCGAAGAAAATGGAACGATGACGCGTAATGCGCTCGTAAAGTCTCAACTGATTTTTATTGATCCAACTATCGTTTGACCGATATTATTTGAATTATTGCGATCCGAGACTTGCCAACTTATCGTCTCTTCGAATGAAACCGTGTTATACATAGCCGCTGCCTCGCGCGCGCGCTCCGAAAAGCTTCGAATCCGGCCTTATCAGGAGGAAAAAGCTGAAAAATTACACTCACCGCGTAGTTGAGCCCGCTGAGATCGGCGTCGCCGTTCTTCAGCCAGTCGACGAATTCCATGGCGTTGTCGGTGGGATCGCCCTCGCCGTATGTAGCGAGGCAGAACACCGCGAGGCTGTTGCTTATCGTCTTCATGTTCACCAGCTCTTCCTATCGGAAAAAGACGCAAATCGTAGATAGAATAAGCCAAAAAAAAGAGGAAAAAGGCGAGAGATCGAGAGAGGCAGATGTCACGAACCATATCGCACTCCTCGGGATCGGCGACCATGCCCTTCATCTTGTAGCGGACGCCCTCCTTGGCGAGCCTTCCGGCGAACTCCTCGCCCGTGCCGGTCTGGCTACCGTAGAAAACGACGAGACTACGACCGGACGATTGGAGCTTCTTGATGAACGAGTTCTCCGACGGCTGGACCGCCGTGTAGGAAGTCGGCCTGTAATACGATCCATCGAGTCAGACACATTCGGATCGGATAGAGGACGATTGCATTGATATACTCACTGTATGGTGTAAGACTTGGTGATGTTGGCGTAGTTGGTCTCCTGCTTGGATTTACGGAAGAGGAAGTAGAGCCCGGTGAGGAGCAGCACCGCGAGCATCGTTAGGTCGAGCATACTGAACATCGGCTCGTCCGCGACTATGCTCTCCTCGGCGTCAGGCAATACTGGCGAGCCCGACATCCTTACGGCTTTCGGCTGCGACGCGTCGGCGCTCTGGAAAACAAAGCGTTCGTTGTATATCGTTTTACATTGTTGACTCATTTTGCTTTTATTTTTATTTATTATTTGTTTCGGCAGTTATATTTTTTTTTTACAAAAATTTGGTTACCAATGAGATCTTGGACGATATCGTAATTGTATTATTGTATTGGCAAGCGATGAGTTATTGGTCAAATGTTTGTAGGGAACTAAACAGTCGCGAGAGAAGAATCAATATGATTCCCAAAAAAAATGTTAACTTATCTACGTAATCTTATCTTATATTAGACTCGATGATGTAAAATTATCTCGTCTAGAAACTAATAATTAATTGAATTTCATCATGATGTGACAAAACTGAGTAATTCACTTATCTATATTTTATATGGAAAAATGAGATGTAAGAAAAATTATATCTTTTCTTGTTAAGGATACTTCTACTACCACAGGGAGTTAGTTTGCTTTTCTTTTATTTTTTAAGAACGTAATAACAGGAGAAATAATTGACTCATTTTATTCAGCCAAATTTACAAATTAAAATTTTTTTCCCCTATGTCGTAAATACGTTATTTTATGCATTAATTTCGGGACTAAAATTCTATACTTTTCATTTATAGAGATGGAATTGAAAAAAAAGAACATCGTTCAAGTTTTGTCGTTTGGTTTGCATTAATTATGCAAATTGGCGGACAGCAAAGTGAAGAATAAAAATTCATGTACCGCGAGTCAAAAGAAACGCATAGGCATGTAAAAGTTTCCCTCTAATGCCAATAAATCTAATAAGAATTTCATAAAATCGTAAAATAAAGAAAGGAAATACTTTTGACGATCAATTTTGAAAAATGATAACGATAAAAAAAATTTTTTTGGCATCTTCGTTAAATACAAAATAATACAATCCTCTCCAAATGAGTCTTTGATTCAAATCTTTCGAAAATGAAATCCTATTGTTTACACAAACATTAAGCTTCATCACGAAAATCACTTGGAAGATAAGGTTTCCAAAAAAGCGTCTGGCTTAAGTACCCATTTCCCTACCACTATCTTTACTAATCACCGATCGAAAACAATACAATCTTCCCCCCCCCCCAAATCGTCGAAATAAGCCGTAAAGAAGGGCCTATAACACAATACCCCAGCAGACAAACATTTCATCAGCTTTGTCCGTATGCAAACGTCGTCGGGCCGGGGGCTTATATCACCGCACTGTCGGCCCGCGCGGGAATTTCCAAACGTTGCAGGTGCACACACACACACACGCGCGCGCGCATAAACGCGGCGGCGTTTCTTGAACTCTACAGAGAGCCGGCTCTGCACGCGCTTTGCGTTTTAAATCGATCTACGACTCTTCCCTGCACACCAGCCCACGGCTGTGTATATACGCGCTTCCGAGATTGCTCACTATACAAATGTGCATGCGCTCTTGTGTGTCGCGACAAAACGAGCGTTTTCCTGATACGAAATAAGGATTCCATTTGCTCATCGCGCGGCGCAGGCGTCAAGGCCGCGCACGCGCTCTCACTTTGAGTGTTGTCTATTAAGTCATATTTGTCCCTCCCCTTGCTATAGACTGCGCTCACACGTTTATCCTTATATTTTTCCAGCTCGCTGCGCGTGACTAATCTAATGGATCTCCGGGGAGATAATGACGATTACTCGACAGAAGGCGTATCTTTTTCTTCTTCATATATATATATTTTTTTTTTTCGTTCCTCTTTGCATCGCCTTACGTCACGCGGCTCCAATGTTATGTCACGCACTTACAACTGCCTGTCATGATTTTCAAACGACCTACAGCCGTACTTGCGAGAGACTAAATTAATGATATAGGTAGGATAACGTGTACATCTCGCCGGCTTACTGCGTATACACCAATGTTAAATACTAATGTCGCACACGCGCTCATTTCCATTGTCCCATTGCGAGTGGGGGAAGCGCCAATTAAATTTTTTTTCGACGTTTTGGCAGTGCGTCATTGACCTATAACAAGCTCCACTAGCGCACATGACGGGAATTTTGAAAAATTACCGATGACATTTTTATATACGTATAAACGATTAATTTATAATCAAATCGATCATCACGAGAGCAGAAATACCCACCGATTAATAGATAAATCGGAAAGTATTTCGGTTCTGTGTTATCTTAATTTTTCAGTCAGCAATGCCGATTAAAAATTTCGATAAGATTGAGCGCCAATGTCGTCGCGGTCGTTCATAAAAGCGCCAGCACTGCTTACCGATCTTCATGAAGTTTATGCTATTATATTCCGTCGTTTGACCTTGAGGCTTGATTTTTTGCCGGGGCAAATGTTTCAGTGCGTATACGTGTAACGCTTGTGCGAAAGAGTTAATGGTCTATGAAAGGTTATTGAATTGAGCGTTGAAAGAATTGATTACCGTAAAATGCATTAATTCGTCCGAATCTCGAGTATTGATGAACGAGCAATTTTTTCTTCAGAGGGCAGAGATAAGATTGGAGCATTTCTCGAAATAATTAGTAGCACATTGTCGAAATTGTCAGGGGGCCGATGGGAAAACGTTTTAACATTTGGTTCAATAATCGGTGCTAAATTAGATTTGCTAACTTTAATTACGAATAGTAGTAAAAAGTTAATTTAAAAATGTAAAGAAGAATATTACAGCAAACTTTGCTGTAATATTCTCAGCTTAATACACTACTTATAATGAGCAGCAATAATTTAAATAAACGGAAGTTGATTGACGTCCTTTTATTTTTGGTGAAAGCCAATAAAAGCTCAGGTGAAGAAAGAAAAAATAAAAAATGATCATTTCAAACACGTAATCATATCTCGAAAGAAATACGTTAATGTGTATTGCTATACCAGTTCCAAACAAATCAGTCGTTAATAACAAGGAAAATAATTTCTGATTATTGACAAAGTTTTGTAACATCCATTAATTATATATTTCCGCCCGATTTCGTATTCGGATGCTCGTGTTTTTTTCATTGAAAAAAAAAACAAGAAATCAACGTCAGAACAAAGAAAAGTGGGGCTACGACTTCGTCTACAATTAGAAGCCAAAGAAATGAGAAAATTCGTGGAAGAAAATCTTATTGCGGAGTGTTTTTTTAGTTAGAAAGAAAATTGAGACTCCGCTTTGAGTTCGCAATTCCAGTGCGACACACGTGTTAAGTTACGTGCGAGCAAGCACACTTTCTGCGCGAAATTGAGCATGGATTGTTAAAAAAAAAATCTAGAATAGTGCCTTCTGCAGATTTATAACAATAAGAAGAAAAAAGCGATCGCGTTTGGCTAATGTCTTGTCCGAATGTATCATACATCAATTGTATCTTTCTAATTTTCGCGAAAATTCAAAAAAGTTTAACAAACGAGCGTGAGTGTATTGGAGCTACTGTGAAATGCAAAAATAATTAAACGTATTATAAATTATTTACACTTTTAATAATAGCAAATTAAAATTAAAAGATTATCTAATTAACAAGATAAACGCAATCACTTTACGCAGTCTCTTTATCGCATTGCGTCAATGATAACAATAGAAAAGTTACAACTACAAAAATAAACAAACCTGTAGGAAATAAAAAAAAAAGATTGATTAAACTTTTGCACCTAACCTTTCGATATTATTTATCTCTCTAAAGAGCCAAGAAATAACAAATTACCAATCGGCACATCGAACCAAACTGTACAAAAACAAACATATATAAACACTTGATGTTAATGAAACATTATAATATTTACTCACAGGAAAGTCCATCGCTACGTTGTTGTTCAACGAGGGTAATCCAGGAAATACCGCTATCCTCAAAACAATTAAACCAGTCCGAAAACTACTTGGCAACCAAGTCCACACTCTTTCTTCCAATGTATCTTCGATATCACGAAATTCAACCGCGGAAGAACAAAGAAAGGTAAAAAATCCGTCAACCAGCCGGTATATGCAAAATCGTCGGGATAAATTCGAGCCTGATCAAAGTGTATATTCCTATAGAGAGGATGGCGCGAGAGACGCGAGCCGCGCGACGAGCAGCGCGACACTGAGTATGGGTCCGCGCACGGTGAGTGTGCGTGGCCGAGCGCGGGGACAGCCGGGGGGGAAGAAGCAAGTCATGCATCGCCGGCGCAGGGTATACGAGACCGTGGTATACGCAGCGCTTATATATATATCTCTCTCTCTTTCTCTCTCCCGTGCACCTGTATACTCCATGGAATTTCAAGTTTTCGGATATAGGTGTTTCCTTCTCGACGAGATTTTAGCCTCCTCCGATTTTATATTCCGAGGGAGCACGAGATACCTGGGAGCTTACGCCACTTATTATACACGAGCTGCAAACTGATCAACTTCGTGCCTCTTCGTAGAAAGACCGACGGAAATAACTGGGGGGAATGAGAATCGAGCTTGGGAACTTTTTCGACAAATTTCGATCGGCGATTCATTCTCCGGATAGCGGACGCTTTTAATCGCTCGACGCTGGAAATTTTGGTGAGTTAGCGAGCTTTTGTACGCGGCATTAACAAGTGATATATATTATATATGCACATTTCTTTGAGTTGCACTTGATGAAATAATAGTATAAGTGTAATGCTCGTTTTCTGGAAGAACAAGAACAGAAATGACACGTGTTTAATATGTGATTAGCCGGAGTACAAAGTGATTAATTAAAAAAAAAAAGTAACCGGTAATTACAAAACGTAGCAGATGAGCCGAGAAAATTGCAAAACTCCGCGGAGTAGCACAATGTTTCATTCGCTCTCGCAACATTTGTAATAAACAACCTTACACCGTCAAAGATCTAAATCCGTTCGTTTTCGAAAAGTCCAAAAATACATCGAGAAGTTCAAAGACGTCAATGGATTAAGATGTAATAGTCAATAAGAGACAGACTAATCGCTAACACGAAAAATACACATAAAGCAATGTGTATACGCACGAAAAAAAAAATAAATAAAAAGAGTAAAGATTAGCCGGCGATATAAGCTCGCATAGCCATGAACGCTAGAAGTTCACGACGCTAGCCAACACTTGGCGCGGCTTACGTAATTTATACCGGAAGCTCGTGCGCGCGTTGACGCTATTGCGCAAAGTAATTTGCGGGAAAGCAACTATCTGCGTTACGCGATACACCTCCCTCCCCCGTTCCATCACCTGCGCCGGCGACAATTAACGAGTCCGGGCACTTTTGCATGCGGCGGACTGTTTTTTTTCTCTCTCTCTTCTTGCTTTTTCCCTACATCCACCTTTTGGCCGGGTCACGCTTAGAGAGCGCGCGCAAGTTTCGAGAAAAACGGCGATCTACGCGGCGTGTCATTCTGAGGTAATCGCCCGGGTGCTGCTGCTTGTCATTCGCCGACTTGGCCGCTCTCTCGCTCGCTGACATAATAATGCACACCGGGGACTCGGTTTTAATAAGCACGTGCGCGACCTCAAGAATTACAAGATTACGGCATCGACATACGTGTATACGTCAATTAATATCGAGAACGAAATTGCATCGACTCAGCGCTTTTCAGCAGCGCAAGCGGAGACGTACAGAAGAGATTTTGAATCTTTCAAAGTTCGATGTTTTTAAAGGCCTTTTGCCAGTACAGGCGCGCGAGTAGAATGGACTTGAGGAAAAAGCTGAAAATTGATAATAGGAAAAAAGCCTTGTATAGGGTGAGAGAGAGAGAGGGAATAATGAAGGGAGAGGAAACGGGAAAGAAGCGCCTACGTGACGAATTTCACCGCTAGCCGCTCGTGAATATTCAGCTGACGGCAGGCCGGGGGGCGACTATACGACGAACGACGGGCCACTGACGCGCACACATGGAAATTCAAATGAGCCCCCTCGGACGTGTGCTGCGCGCGGCTATACTCGGCCAAAGAGACATCGGCGTATTATATGTATGCGCTCCCGAAGCAGCCGCTGACGTGTATACCCGGGCCCTCCACGTGCGCCAAACCACAAGAGAGAGAGTCTCGATGTAGATCGCACTATAATGCGCGCGAGCTGGAGGCTAATTTTCAGTGACCAACGTGGCCCCGGACACGTTCGCACACTCTTACTCATCTCCCCCCCCCTCCTCTAAGTTTCAGCGACTTGGCGTATATTTGGCTTTGCTCTCCGAGGGCATCAATGGGTTTATAACTCCGAAGCCTTGGATGCTCTAACTGTTTGCACAGCTGCGCGTACCGAGTCTTGTATACGTATATATATACACGATTTTCCGAGGAAAAGTCGCTTTGAAACGATCCGAAACGATTTTGCGTATATAAACACGTACGTAAAATCGCTTTAACATTCACCATATGACTTTCGTTAGTTCGAGGACTCACGGCCGATTGTGCGCGCGTCTGGGTGGGTGGCCTTTGGAACTCGCCAACGGCCCTGGGGAAAATAACCTTTATACTTATGCGGATATGAAAACAGAGTTTTAAATGTACGAGAAGCGCGTAAATACGAGAAAACGTCGCGTGTACACTGGCCAGCAGACAGCGCGGAATGAATTACTTTGGACGTATGAAAGGCTCCGGAATATGCAATGTGCTCTTCATCTCTGTAATAATTTTTGTTGTTGTTGTTGTCGAGTACTTTGTGTTTTATTTTTCTTGTGAGACGAAATGTAATTTTTCAAGGAAATTGTGATACGTTAGAGAAGACCGGGAAACTTGTGACAGAGTATTCGGAGGATAATACGAGAGATGAGATGAAATAAGATTAAAAAATTCGTAAACTCGAAATACCTGTTTCTTACAATATGTATGTATAATACAGACAAAAAATAATTAAGAAGATATAAACGTTTGAATAATATGACGAATATTGAAAGAGAAGAATGCGGATAAAATATTTGTTGTTTTATGATTAAAAGGAAATCGCCGGCTGTTTTGTTGTTAACTTTAAGACAAAAAAAGAATCATAATAGTAGAAAAAAAAGTAATTTAATTAACTTAGGAGCATGTATACCAACTGTCTGATATAAAAACGTCTCAATCGTGAATAATTTATATCTCAATTCAATTAAAATATATCGTAACCCGAGATTTCGAATATGATTTACCCAAATGCAGTATAAATAATTAATAACGGAAAATTTTTCATTTCAAGAAGAGCAATGCTTATCAATGGCGTAGTACTCAGACTTGAAGCTTCATTCGGTGACTCAATAATTCAGTCGTGAGTTTAGGATAGAAAAATACTTGGGTTTTTCCGATTTTCAACGTTACCGGTTTTTAAAAAGAAAATTGTATCTGTTTCAAATTTTCTTCGCGTTGTGATCGCTTGAATGAAAAAAAAAAGAATATTTAATCGACTCGTGATTATGTAATTTACATATTGACTTATAAATTATGAATTGCCGAATACAGCGATTTCAACGAATTTCAATGTGACGCTGGAAAGGGGAAAATGAAAATCTTAGAATACTAAAATAAAGAAATATCAATGAAAGCAATTAACGAGAAGGTATCGTCTTTGACCTGAGATAAATAAATTCGTGCGCAAGGGGACTTTTATCGTGGAGCATTGCAAAAAATTACGACATATTTATGCACGCATATCTATAGTTATACTTTATAAAAAAGTGGCGATTCAAGACAGTGATACGTTTAAATGCATAAAAGTTTAAATAGACGAGTATTATGCAATACGGACTTTTTTCGTCAAATCTTTATCGATAGCACATTTTTAGATGCTCCTCGATAGCTAAAGTCAAGCTTACTATCGTACGTATTCTATTATCAACACTTGTAAACATAAAAATCTTACTTTACGTAACCGAATTTTTTTTCATTTGAAAATTATTTCATCCAAGTTTTCCTCTTATTCCTCCGTTGCTTTTCAAAAAAAAAAAAAAATATTGTTTTTCATTTATCGAACGCAGTAATAATAATTATTATCAAAACACATCGAAAAATGGCAACGAGCTGGTGCGCGTTAATTTATTGATTAGATACTGAAATTCACAAGGCTAATAAGACGCTCGTTCACATTATTTTTTTTGTCTTCTTCTTCTACTCTGGCTCGAATTTTAAAAAACCGTGTCATCAAGAAGGAATATTAACGATTTCACCCTGAACTTTGATCGTGTAACTGCATTATTCAACGATTTTTTAATAAACTCCAAACTAGCGAAAGAATTTCACTTGTCACAAACTCCGGGCTTGCTCCAATTTTTTTTCCTTCTCCCCTAAACGAACGGTTCTTTATTTTGTCAACTAATAATTTATTTTTTCAAAAATATATAATTATTGAAAAACATAATTTATACCCGTAGGCTAGTATTAGACAGAAACACATCCAAACTATGTTAACTTCCGTTAAGGTCGCAACGGTTTACCCTTGAAATCCATCTGTACAGAAAAAAAAGGCCCCCCGAAAAAAAAGAAAAATACAACAATGTTATCGGATACAGCTATATATTACATCAGCCGTCGTTTAAAGACCAGCTCCGATGAAAGAGTCTAAAATCGACCGTCCCTCTTCCTCTTCGCCCACGTACATATCCCAACAGCATTGTCCGTTCGCGCACTAATGCGCAGTATATACAGTTCCATCCAACTTTTTAACGCCGCACTGCCTCTCCGGCTCGTAATCCGAGTCGCCGGAGCTCGCTCAATTTCCCCCGAGCCACACTCGTCTCTTATGTTTGTCAATCTTTTCTCCAGACCTTACGCGCCGTACAAAATCTCGACCGTCGCGGAGTAAGTGCAGCCGGACGGGAGCAGCAGAGCGGCGACGTGTCATCAGGCTCTCTCTCTCTCCCACGTCACGAGTCCGCAGCAATGTCCTCGGCGCCTATTCCTACGTAAACGAGGATGATCACCTGTTGCACCCCGCCAGCGCGCATGACAGACAAGGACGCGAATATCAAATCGGTAGTATCTCGTCCGGTGGGGAAAAACCGTGATACGGCCTACAAGTAGTGGAGCAACGGCGAAGAGCACGCCGTCTGACAAAAAAAAAATGAAAGAAAAACAACAGCTGAGTGAATCGGAGCAAGCTAGCCGCGATAGGACCGATGAGAGGGGGGGTTAAGGGGACTGCAAGCGCGCGTGTACTACGCGCCGCTGATATTCCGCTGCGGGGGGATGCCCCCACGTGAGAGAGCCAGGTGCACGGCTCTCTCTTTCTCTCCGAGGAGGTGAGCACACGAGTGTGATAACGTACATACCTTGGCTTTATAGCTGCCTGGAGCGGACGAGAGCACTTCCGCGCTGCTGCTGATGTAGAGGTTGGAAGCTGCGAGAGCTGCGCGAGCCCCTCTCTCTCTCTCTCTCACTCTCTCGTCACGCTACCGTTCACGTGTCTGACCTCCTCCTCCTCTTCCTCCTCCTCTCCTCGTTGTCGGTATGTATGGATAACACACGCGTGCGCCTTTTGGCGATGACGTGTGAGAGACGGGGGGTATATGGAGAGAGAGAGAAATGAGCGTGCGCCGCTTGCTCCGTTATACTTATATTTTCTCTTTCAGCTGGAGACACTTGGTATTGTTGCGCCGAGAAAGAGAGTTTCGGAGGGGAACGTGTCGTCGACGACGACGACGACGACGACAGCAGGCGCACACGAGATGGATTTACGCATGCGACTAAGCGCGACTACTGCTGCGGTAGCTGAGCCATCGAACAATCGAGGGAAACTCGACGTGGTATATTGGAAGAGAGAGACAGATAGAGACAGATATATAGCGAGGGAGAGGGAACGGGGGGGGGGAGGGAGAGGAATGAAGGTGCGTTTGCAAAGCACCGACTTTACGTGAGAGCTATACGCAGCGTTGGTTTGCCAGGGTTTTACGCTCAAGTTCGGAGGCGTCGGATAGATGGCGTCACGTAAGAAAGTCACGGCTCATGGAGGGCTTTCGCTT